>BJFM01002188.1:8863-15297 GCA_016586285.1 Arothron firmamentum | reverse complement strand
GTGTGTGTGTGTGTGTGTGTGTGTGTGTGTGTGTGTGTGTGTTCAGCAGTAGCTGATTGGAATCTTAATGACAGCTTACATGGTAACGTGAAGTCTTGAGTAGATTGGTGGAGGGTGGAGGAAATTCAGCGTTCTCTGTGAGCTGTTAACTCCCGACAGGACGCTTTAAATGCTGTAACAACAGCCGAGAGTAGACGCATCGCAGCTTTGGTCACATTAGGCACTAGGTGGGTTACAAATTACTCTTTCTTTTCATCAGTGTTGTCCTGTGGAGACTGTTGTCCTACTAACTTACCCAGAGGGCTCTCCCTCCCTCTCTGTCACTGTGCGTGCGTTCGGGTGTGTTGACAATGGTGACATGTTTACCCAGGCAAAGTGGAGGCCTGACAGATCGAATCTTTAAGAGTTACGTAACATGCATTACTGCAGCAAATGGCCTCATGACAGGCCTTGTGTGTGTGTGTGTGTGTGTGTGTGTGTGTGTGTGTGTGTGTGTGTGTGTGTGTGTGTGTGTGTGTGTGTGTGTGTGTGTGTGTGTGTGTGTGTGTGTGTCTGTGTCTGTGTCTGTGTCTGTGTCTGTGTCTGTGTGTGTGTGCGTGAAGAAAAGGGAAAAAAACTATATTTTGTGTACTGCTGTTTTTTTATTAGTAGTATTTCAGTCTTTTTTCCAAACAGATATTTGGAATTGATTACATGAACAAAAAACATTTTCTCTTTATTATGTTTTTATCCACTATGGCACTCTTTATTAATGTGGGCATGAAGGCAGTGAAAATAATACCCACTTTTCTGCTATACAGCCTGATAGCACGTATTGTTTACACTGCGGTGAGTCTGAGTCTTCCTCAGTTCTGTGTCATTCATGTTCATGTTACCTTTTGTTAGTTTCTCTCTGCCTTTTGAGAATGAGTTTTTGCTTGTGGTTTTGTAGTTATAGTGAACCTGTTTTCAGTACCGCTTTTGTTTGCCCCAGAAGCGAGAGGTTATTGTTTTCAAGGATTTCCAAAGTGTTTTGTATATCCTCTGACAGTGTTATTTCTGTTAGGGTTTAAAGTTCATAGAGTTTTATTTTCCCTCCTACAGGGGTGATTTTTATTAAGTTGATTTTTATAGACTTGTGTTTTTTTTTCCTCCAACAGGAGTGATTTTCATGTTAATGTTTTACAGCCTGTTTTTGTTCTCACTCTGCCGAAAGGCAATTTGGTTTGATTTGCGGTAATAAAATCAGCTGAAGCCATTAATCAATCTCTGCATCTGACTCCTGCTTAGAGTTCCAGCTTGTCAATTGACGGATAAAAGGATAAAAATGAGGGTTTTGGTATACTTAATAAACTTCATATATATTGCAAACATCTTTCAAAAGGGATCTTAACAACAATGAATCAAAATAAAGAAAAAGTAGTTTGGAACCATGAACCTTTTCAGAATTAAACTCATTCCAGAGTAAAACAAAATCATGACTTTTTTCAGTCCTTAAGATGACAAATGTTAAAAAATAAACAATAAATCAGCTCCTGTGTGGTTCTGGTTTGCTCCACTTTGATATGAGGTCAGGTCTGTGAATCAGAACTAAGTACTCTTGCACTGATGCTCAAGAGTTGTGCAGAAAAAGATCAGTCATGAGATGAAGAGAATTCTCTACCTCACTCTTTTCTCCTGTCAGGTTTGATTGAGGCTTTGCTCATTCTTATGCAGTAAACACGCAGCGGCCCACTGGCAGTAACTGTTTGCTCACTGTTTTTGAAGGCACTCAAAAGACGTACAAATATGGGTTTTCTTCCTCCGTTTTAGGTTAAATTTATCATGTAAAGTCAGATTACAAGAATATTCCAATGTTTTTTCATGGAAAATGTTATTTGTGATCCACAGTCTCGCAGAGATGCAGCCACGATCGGCTGCAGCAGCATCTAATCTGTCACCACCCAACCAGTCTGTGCAAGCGCACACTCAGAGTTGTCATCATGTAGTGTTTTTGCATCAGTTCAACACTTGCCTATAGAAATGCATATTAAGCTGGGTTTCGCTCCAGTTATTCAGAACAGGGTATAAAACCTTCATTAACAGATCGTCTTGTGATTTGCTGTCCTTTCTCAGGTCTTCAGGGCTGCAGGCGCTTCCAGTCCCCTGCAGTCAACTACAGCACAGTGTTACTGGAGGCTGAGAGCGAGCGTCTCTATGTCGGGGCTCGTGGGGCTGTGTTTGCTCTCAACGCCTCTGACATCTCAGCCAGCTCTGCTCTTGCTGTGAGTTTGTTTTGTTTTCATGTTGATGCATGATCTGCGCCTCAGCTACCAATTCCTCAATCCTCTAATGGCGCCATTTGCATTCTACAAGACAGAAACAACAGTATGTCATTTTTTAGGCAGAACTATTTATTCTCGCCGGTTTTCGTACTTCCATTCTTTCAAAACTAGGATTTCCCTGTAATACATTTGCATAGACCCAAAACTACAGCATGTTGCACTTTTTCACACCCATTTTACACCAGTCATTCTGTTCTTTTACTGTGTGATTTGTTTGCTTATTCTGTGAATAAAGCCTGTTTTGTTTTTTTATCATAAGCCATGTGAAAACATAACATGTCAAATTTCTTTGTCAAAAGGTAGTTTAAACATTGTTTTCTTGCACAACAGTGTCACTTGATTTAAGCAAAAATATGGATATATCTTTATCTTCTAATGTATTTTGAAGTAACCGTCCATTGTTTTCTGCCTTCTCATGTGGCCTATGCTAGATTGAGTGGGAGGCCTCCCCAGAGCAAAAAAATCAGTGTCTGCTCAAGGGAAAAGATAATAAGGTAGGCATTTGGTTCATGTTTCTTCCTCAGTGTTTTCTTTTTGTGTCACTCTCCTATGTGTTCTTGCTGCTGCACAGTAACAACTTACCCAAATTTTGCAGACGGAGTGTTTTAATCACATTCGTTTCCTCCAACGGTTCAACTCGACCCATCTGTACATGTGTGGGACCCATGCCTTCAGACCGCTCTGTGCATACATCGTATGTCGCTGCAAAATATAAAAGAAAAACACATTTCATCCTTTCTTACTTGAGTAGTGCAAGCATGCTCTGTTTACACATGAAACAAACTGACTCTCTACTTCATGCTTGATTTTTAATTTAACTTCTTTGTGATCATCACTGCAGAATGAAGAGAAGTTTGTTATGCCATCTCAGCCTGAAGAGGGCAAAGACAAATGCCCCTACGGCCCCACGACGGGCTACACTGGCCTCATTGCTGGTAAGCCTTTTGAATCTTTGACATTTATTGAAGGACTGGGGAAGCTAATCACTGGCATTTTCTTCAGACCAGCAGATGTATACTGCTTCCCAGTATGAATTCAGGAGCTTTCCAGATATCCGGCGCAACTCTCCATCACCCACACTGAGAACAGAAGATGCTCCCACGCGCTGGCTAAATGGTGAGTGATAAAACCCCCTGTATGGGTATGAAGGTGGTCTTAGCCAAGAGAGCTCACGCCAGGTTTATGCTTAGAATCAGTAACAATCTAAACATATTGATTTTGATTGCAATTACTAAACAATAATCTGCTAATTTAGCTTCTTAAAGAAAAAAAACACGAAAGAATTCAGTGCATTTTCCCTCCCCCCCATACAGAGGCAAACTTTGTTGGCTCCTCGCTGGTGAGAGAGAGCGTGGACAGCAGCACTGGTGATGACGATAAGCTGTACTTCTTCTTTACTGAGAGGAGCCAGGAACGGACAACAACCTACAGCCAGGGCAGAGTGGCGGCAGTGGCCCGGGTTTGTAAAGTAAGTGCAGTTTAAAAGAGGAAGTGGCATGATTTGCTACGGAGGGTGAAGAGTGAGCGCTGACTGTCCTGTCAAAGCATTTTCAGCCTTTAAATGGCCTGTAATATCCTGAGTGTACAGTACAGTGAAGCCCTATGCGAAGCTATGATCTTATTATATTTATTGTTATTTCTTTCTGCTACCATATGTCGCTCTCTTTAGGAGGTCCGCTTCCCCTTGTGTGCGACCTTGAGCCAAATTTTCCGTTTGTTTTGTCATTTATCCAGGGATTACCTCACATGAACCCTGGTGCTTACACTGTTCTCCTTTAGAGACTAACCCTCCACCTTCTTCCCTCAGGGGGACCGCGGAGGACGGTTAACTCTCCAGAAACGATGGACCTCCTTCCTCAAGGCCAGGCTGCTGTGCTCTCTGCATGAGTATGACTTCCACTTCAACATGCTGCGCAGTGTCTTCGTCCTGCATGGCCGTACACCACAGGACACACTCTTCTACGGCATCTTTGGCTTGGACTGGTGAGTATCGATGGGTTATTTGAGGATGCAAATGCAAATAAGGCAGTAATTGAATGCAATGCATTTAAATACGCTGAATGATTTCCCTACCTGTGTTGCTGTACTGTGAATACACTAAATGTAAAGATAATAAAGTGGTTGTTGCGTAATATCTGTAAATTGCATGCGGCTAGACAAACAACCGTCTACTGATAACAGATCTGCTTTACGGCTGTTGAGGCTCTGTGCGCTGGTCTTTGTCTCACTCTGTGTGCATTGCTGTCCAGGAAAAATGTAAAGGCCTCTGCAGTGTGCCGCTATTCCCTTTCTGTTGTGCAAGAGGCCTTTGAAGGACCGTATATGGACATGCAGGGTACGAAGGGCTACGCTGGAAAGATCCCCGAACCGCGACCTGGAACGGTAAACACACATGCACAAGATGAAATACGGAAATGACTCACTACTCTTCATTCATACACCAGGAAAATTAAGAAAAGGTCTGATCCATTAGGGGAGGAAGCAGAGGAAAAGATGGGGGGAAATGATAACGGGTGTGAGCGACAACCTCGAGGATGGGACTCGAAACACAATCAGCTTACGTTTCAGAAACCAATTTCCATGGCGATTAACTCCAGCCTGTAGCTTTGGCGACAATGGCTCAGCGAGGCAGCCAGGGCCGTGGCGTGGGACATCCTCCAGTGTGGTGTCACTTCAACACTTTATAGGACTTAATTTTAACATCACCAATAAACGGAAAGGAGCTGCTGCAAGGGTTTTAATTTTAGAGCATGAAAGCTTCTTAGCGGAGTGTGCTGAAGTCGTTTGAACGGCACAAAAAGAAAAGGGGGCTGATCCCTTTGTCAGGTGGACGGAGGGATGAGACTCCCGCCTGGATGTCGACCTCACACGAACCCAGCGCTGTCCAGCTGTGGTCACACATCCTCCACTTTGATACTTTATATTTGCTGTCCTGGTTTCCATGCAGTGTATAACCGATGCCCTGAGGGCGCGGGGCCTGAACACGTCCACCGCCCTGCCCGATGACGTCCTGAACTTCGTCAGGAGGCATCCCCTGATGGCTCAGCAGGTCCTACCTTCATACAGACAGCCCATTCTCTTCAGCAGGACGACAGACTACACACACATGGCCGTCCATACGGCCCAAGGCTTGGACGGACGTATATACCATGTGTTGTATGTGGGCACAGGTATGATTGGTTTGCATTACGTAGATGAACACGTAATTTTCTTGCAGAGTGAAAGATTATTTTTCACTTTGAATTACGCTTTATAAATGTTTATATACACTTCGAGAATACTGTCCAATAAATATAACCTTCAGTAGTACAACATTTCTTCCCCTTGCGCCCTCCTTCAGATCAAGGTTGGTTACATAAAGCCGTTGATGTTGGGGGTCAGCTGCACATAATCGAGGAGCTCCAAGCCTTTGATCAGGAGCCCGTAAACAACGTCGTCATTTCTGAGAAGCAGGTAGCTCATCCAAACATCAGGACATGTCATTTGTCTGGCACACCCTCTGAATGTGCTCCCTGTCCCAGATGAGCGTGTACCTGACCTCCCCGTCAGGCGTGGTTCAGCTCCCCCTCTCCAGCTGTCAGAGGTACGTCTCCTGCTACGACTGCATCTTTGCCAGGGACCCTCACTGTGCCTGGAATGAAACACAGTGCGTGGAGATAATGTCGCACATGAACAGGTTAGTGTTTATCCGGTCTGGTCGAATCCAAGCGAACATATTATTCACTGACGTATCTGGACAACTTGCTCAGTAAAATGTAAAACCAGCGCTGCAGCAGCATACTGTCCATACAGCTAAGAAGTCTATATGAAGTGTTTGCTTATGTGTCCACTGCTCCTACAGATCCACTTTGATCCAGGACATCCAGCTCGGAAACAGAGGATGTGTGAATACACAAAAGGGTATGAAAAAGTCCTGTCTCCTCCACCTTGAAAAGGGAGAAAGTTTCCTTTTCATGCGGCGAATGATGAAAGCGAGATTGAAAATAGATTGTTAGGAAGAACTTGAAAGACGCTTAGTTGTCATCATACAACGTGAAGGCTTCTTTGAAAGTTGATTATGCGCACTGCCTTGGCAAAATCCTCTCCTCCCTTTTCTAATCACATTTTGCCATCTCCTGAGAGAAGTCTGTT
>BJFM01002187.1:0-21712 GCA_016586285.1 Arothron firmamentum | reverse complement strand
ATATATATATATGACACAAACTCAACTTCGTTTCAGACCTTTTACTTGGAGGAAATTTTAATAATTGGACCTAAGTGACTTTTAATTGAATACCCCTGATTTAGACTTTTCAATTCACTAAACATGTGGTGAATGTCAGCATGTGCTGAAAAAGTTCCATTATTATTTTGCATGTGTATGGATTAAATAATTTCTCTTTGTATCCTCATTAAATAAATAAATAAATACACAAAAACAGAAATAGCTTGTGTCAAAGATAACCCTCTCAAGCCTCACTTTATTATGTTTGCTGTCAGCGTCATCTCCCCTGGCTTTAGGGTGTGACCCAGGTCTGTTGCTGCTTTCCAGATCAGATAAATCTGCACTTCAACTTCTGACCCAAACATCATGCCTGCAATCTGTTGACTCTGCAGTTAAAAGGACAGAGGTGATTCAACACTTAGCTGAACATACTGACAGTGCATGCCTAACAATGTTCTAATAATGCAGCTTTAAAAATATGATTTATGGTCTGGTTTAAATCTAAGGATTAGTTAGGATTTCCTGGAAAGCAGAAATGTTTTTAAATGTAAAATGTTTCAATGTGATTTAGTGACTTGGTGGTCGCAAACTTAAGAGTACCTTCTAAATACTAAATAGTTTTTGTTTTTATATTTGCTTTTCTGCAATTAATATTATCAGAAATAATACGCGCGCACACACACACGCACACACACACACACACACACACACACACACACACACACACACACACACACACACACACACACACACACATATATATACATATACACACATTCCCATTTATGTACAAAATATTGCTCAAGCTGTGGCTGTTTTTAAAGTGCTTTGGAAATAAATTTAAAGTGTAATTAACTCTTATATAACTCACTCAATAGAAAAAGCTAAACTCATATTGTTATTTAGATTCCAGTGCAACCAACAATTCTGTAAGAAAATAAAGTTGCACTGGAATCTTGATCAAAATAAGAATCGCAATAATTGAGATGAGGAGGTGAGTCAGGCCGATGATGGTTGACTCACCCACGGTCTCCTGGCTTACTGACTACCTGACAGACAGGCCGCAGGTTGTCCCTGTTAGCACTGCTCTGTCTGATGTAGTGGTGAGTGATGTGGGAGTGAAGGAGACTGTGCTGTCTCCATTCCTGTTCACCCTGTACACCTTGGACTTTCAGTATAACTCTGAGTTGGCCCACCTGCAGAAGTTCTTTGATGACTCTGCAATGGTTGGGTGTATAAGTGGTGGGCAGGAGGAAGAGTGCAGAGCACTGGTGAGTGTCTTTGTGCAGTGGTCTGGGTGGAACCACCTGCTGCTGAACGTGACCAAGACCAGGGAGATGGTGACTGACTTCAGGCAGGAGAGGACGGCCATACAGGCCCGAGCATCCTGGGAGAGGACATGAAAGTGGGGGAGCACTACAGATACCTGGGCGTGCGCAGAGACAGCAAAGTGAACTGGAAGACCAACACCAAGGCTGTACAGAAGAAGGAGATGAGCAGACTCTACTTCCTGAGGAAGCTAATATCCTTCGCCGTGTACAGCAGGATGTTGGACATTTTCTATCTGTTGTTGCTAGTGCACTATTCTACGCTGCAGCCTGCTGGGGAGGCAGCATCGGAGCCGGCAAAACCAACAGACTGAAAAAACTAATCAGAGAGGCTGGCTCTGTGATTGGGTGTAAGCTGGACACAATGGAAACTGTATTGGAGAGGAGGACACCGAAAAAACTGCTGTCTATTCTGGACAACCCTGACCACCCTCTCCACCCGCTACTAGACAGGCAGTGGACCTCCTTCTCAAACAGACTGATTCAGCTCTGCTGCCACAAGGACAGATATATAAAATCTTTCCTGCCCAGTGCAATAACACTATTTAGTACCTCCGTCTGACTGAGACTCATGCTGTGAAAAGCGCTGTCTGTTTTTGTACTTCCAGTTGCACATTTTCTCTTTTTTATGTTGCACATTTGCTTGTACTTCTAGTTGAACATTTTTCATGCTGCACATTTGTATGGTACTTGCTAGTCACACATTTTTCAATGTTGTACTTTTTGCACACTTAGGATTTGTACATATAGCTGGCTTACATACATATAGCTTGCATACAAGATGGCGGCGCACAGCAGTGCAGCGGCTTCTCGAGCTCCCGTTGTTACGTCCGATTCTAATGCATCAGACGGCAATCTGAGCTGTAATTTCACAACAATTCGGAGTGTAAAGTACAGCCCAGCCGAACTGTACGCCATCAGAGTGTTACAGCTGCCGGCCTGCTCCGGCTCTCACCCTCCCCTTACCTGCTCATCTCTTTGTTTCAGCTGTGCCACATCGCCTGATCAGCCACACCTGTGGCTGATCTGCCAATCAGCCACACCTGCAGTTCTAATCAGCCTCACCTGCTCCGTGTGAAGTAATTTGGACAGCTATATAAACTGCAGACTGGGAGAGACTCATTGCCAGATCGTTGTCATGTTTTGCTCCTTGTCTGTTCGCTCCCAGAACTTTGTTCGTTCCGTGTTTGCGCTCTTCCCCTGAGATGCGAGACCCTCCACAGGTGGATTATTGCCAATAGCCGGTGATCAACCCAGTCTGCTTCTGACCTGCCTTTTAAGTCTTTTCTTCCCTGGATTTCCTGTCAGCGCTCTGCCCCTGATACGGACTACTGGATTTCCACCAACCTATGGAGTCTCGCCCCTGATTATTCTCTTCCTGGGAGTTTTATGTTTCCTGGTTTTCCTGTGCAAGATTTTTGTGTAAGCATATTGCGTTTTCTTTCTGCGCACTGGCTTTTTGTTGAACTTTAATAAAACTGTTTTTTGGAGTTCTGAGAGCGTGCTCTGCACTTGGGTCCTCTATCTCGCACTGTGACACGGAGACAGTTTGTCGAATACTATCCCACCAACAGTTAGATCAGCTATTGGCAGACTGCAGCTACTCCGAACGACTGTATGGCGCGGCAGGGTCCGGGGGCAGGCCGGAAAGAGGAAGTGATGCGCCCGGAGGCAGAAGAGGGGCAAGAGGGCAGGCTGGCTAGCTCAGCTAAAGGCTAGTAAGCTCACTCCTCCTGGCCAATGTCCGCTCACTAGACAACAAAGTGGACATGATTCGCCTCCAGCTGGGGGTTTGGAAGGAGATGAGGAACTGTTCCGTGCTCTGTCTGACGGAAACATGGCTGAACAACAGTATGCCAGACTCCGCTTTCCAGATTGACGGACTACAACTCTTCCGAACAACTCTTCCCCGATCAGGACCACCGATCGGGGAAAACACGCGGAGGAGGACTGTGTGTATGTGAACAGAGGTTGGTGCACAAACTGTGGACTGGTTGCGAGCTACTGCTCTGAGGCAATAGAACATCTGACTGCTAAATGTCGGCCACATTAATTGCCTCGCGAGTTCATGGCGGTGTTCGTCACCATTGTTTACACCCACCGGGTGCTAATGCTAACGCTAATGCTACCGAGGCGTTACAGAAGCTACATGACACCATTAGCTCGCTGCAGACTAGACACCCGGAGGCATTTTACGTGGTAGCAGGTGACTTCAACCACGTAAAACTGACGGACACGCTTCCCAACTTCTACCAACACGTTGCTATGCCAACACGGGGGAATAACACTCTGGATTGTGTGTACACAAACCTGCATACAGAGCCCTCCCCCGCCCCCACCTTGGCTTCTTCGACCACATCTCCATTCTGCTGGACCCAGCCTATCGTCCCCGGCTGGAACAGTGCAGGCCAACAGGAAGGACTGTTACTATGTGGCCCAACGATGCTGCCCCTGTGGTCCAGGACTGCTTCCAGTGCACGGACTGGCAGGTCTTCAGAGAGGCAGCCACCCAGGAGGGGGAGGTGAACCAAGAGGAATATACTTCTTCTGTCCTCGGCTTCATCTTCAAGTGTGCTGACGGTGTTGCCACCACAAAAACAATAACTATCTACCCCAACCAGAAGCCCTGGCTGAATGCAGAGGTGAGAGCACTGCTGAAGGCTAGGGATGCTGCATTTAGGGCAGGGGACGCAACAGCACTCAGAGCGGCAAGAACAGCCCTGGACGCGGGTGTAAAGACAGCCAAATCCACATATGCTCAGAAGATCCAGGATCACCTGACCCCAGGTGACCCCCGGAGCATGTGGAAGGGTGTTAAGTGCATCACGAACTTCAACACCAGGAATGCGCTGTGTCCGACAGACCTCGCCCTACCAGATGCCCTCAACAAATTCTACGCCCGCTTTGAAGACCTGCGCACCCCACCCAGCACCAAACTGACACCATCACCTGATGACGTGCCCCTTAGCGTGACCACAGCGGATGTAAGGAGAAACCTGCAGAGGATTAACCCCCTGCAAAGCTGCAGGCCCCGACAACGTCCCAGGGCAGATACTGAAAGACTGTGCCTACCAGCTGGCTGAGGTGTTAACAGACATCTTCAACACCTCACTGCAGCTAGCGACAGTCCCAACCTGCCTGAAGACAGCCACCATCATCTTGGTCCCCAAAAGCCACTCAGTGACGGGCCTGAATGACTACCGGCCAGTAGCCCTCACACCGATAGTCATGAAGTGCTTTGAGAAGCTGGTCATGGCACACATCAAGGACTCCATAGACATCACGGTGGACCCCCACCAATATGCCTACAGGAGGAACCGCTCCACTGATGACGCCATCTCATCTGTGGTCCACACATCCCTCACCCACCTCGAGAGCAGGAACTTATACGTCCGCCTGCTCTTCCTGGACTTCACCTCAGCCTTCAATACCATCATCCCACAGGCC
This sequence comes from Arothron firmamentum, assembly GCA_016586285.1. NCBI lineage: Eukaryota > Metazoa > Chordata > Actinopteri > Tetraodontiformes > Tetraodontidae > Arothron > Arothron firmamentum. The sequence continues at coordinate 16,916 of BJFM01002187.1, read as the reverse complement.
CTGGTGCAGAAACTGACGGACCTAGGACTGACTGCAATGACAGGGAACTGGGTCCTGGACTTCCTGGCAGACAGACCGCAGCCTGTCAGGATCAACAACACCGTCTCCTCCCCCATCACCCTCAGCACTGGCTCCCCACAGGGCTGCGTGCTCAGCCCCCTACTGTTCACCCTGCTGACATACGACTGCACGGCGAAACACCCGAGCTGTCACATTGTGAAGTTTGCAGACGACACGGCAGTGGTGGGACACATCTCTAACAACGATGAGTCCCAATACAGAGAGGAGGTAGAACATCTGGAGCACTGATGCAGACAGAACAATCTCTGCATCAATGTCAATAAGACCAAGGAGATGGTGGTGGACTTTAGGAGGAAAAGACACTCCCCTCCTCCTCCGATGTGCAGGGGGGCACATCGGAGGAGCAGCTGTGGAAGTGGTCTCCAGTTACAGGTACCTTGGTATACCTTACCAGGGACCTCACCTGGAGCTGCAACACCTCCTACCTGCTCAGGAAGGCCCACCAGCGGCTCTACTTCCTCAGGCAGCTGAGATGAAGCCCTGTCCTGAAGTGCTTCTACCGAGATGCGGTGGAGAGCATCCTCACCACCAACATCAACGTGTGGCACGGCAGCTGTTCTGCTGCTGACAGGAAGGCTCTACAGAAGGTGGTGAAAGCTGCGCAGAGGATTGTGGGGTGGGACCTACCCAGCACCAAAGACATTTATGAAAAAAGATGCAGAAAGAGGGCCAACAACATCATGGATGACCCCACCCACCCAGCACACAGAATGTTTGAACCCCTCCCCTCAGGCAGGAGGCTGCGGAGCATCCAGAGAGAGACCACCAGGTTGAGGAACAGCTTCTTCCCAGAGGCTGTGAGACTGCTGAACTCTAGAGGTGTTCTGTAGATGGTTACCGCACAAACTCACTGACATTGTCACTGTATCACTTTAAGGCTATGTGCAATACTTCTGAAATACTCTTCCCTGGAAGTGTAATAATGGACTGTTATACTACTGCAAATATTATACTACTGTAAATACTCAAAACAAAGTTCATTGTCTACACGATTGCACTGTATAGCATTAGAATAGATTTAGGCTAGTTAGTTGTTTAGATTAGATAGGCATTTATTTTTTGTATATACTGTTTCGTTTTTTAGTTTAGATTTATATACAGTATTTATGTCTCTTTGTATACCTACTGGGTAGGTCAGAACAAGAGAAAACAACAGCATAGTTTAGATCTACTGGGCTAACTGAGACCTTGAGAGTGATATTTCGTACTGTTTAATTTGCAAATCTGTACCAGTATGACAATAAAGCTCCTTGAATCCTTGAATCCTGTTATTTGCTGTAATTTGCCACACTGTTTTTGCCCTAGCCCTCTTGCTGTCTATATTATTGTAGTTTTTGTAGTTATTATAGTTATTGTTGATGGTTACGGCTGTAACAAGCGAAGTTCCCATGCCTGGGAAAAATAAAGTATTTCTATTTTTTACTTCTATTTCTAAAATGTAAAAAACAGTCAGTCGCTTCTTTTTGTTACTTCTACCAAGGGAGGAGGCTATATGACAGCTGTCACTTTGCTGTCTGATTGCAAAATAACTCCAAAAGGTATGAACAGATCTAAAAAAATATGAACGAATTACACTGAAATCTTCAGGAACTGTTTTATAATCAGCCAAAGAAAAGATAATTCAATTGTGATGCTCCAGATTCCGCAGGGACTTTGATCTTTGATCATTCAAGCATCAGCGCCAAGAGGTTTTGATCACAAAGCCTCTGCTTATTACTACTGTCTGTATGCTTACCTTTGCAGAGGCCTGCGCTCTGAATGTTTTTCTAGTTCACCATGTTAACAAATTATAAACAATGAAAATGAAAATTATAGGTTTATGAGCATTAAAAATAATTTGCCTCTGAGTCAACTCAAAATTTCAGTTTATATACAAACAATTCACTGAAGAATTACCGGTAATATCCGTTAACTATAACAATATAACCAATATAACATATAACTCTATACGAAGACATTACTATCTCTCTTTTGTTGATATCTGTAGAATTTAGCTTGAGGTATGTCTCTTCCTTTTTGCATTTTCCTGTAAGGGGTCATATGTTCTGTCTTACTTCCTCTAACCTTCAGGGCATACCTCCACCTGTTTATGTTTGCCTCTCCCTGCACCCTGCTCAAAAAACAAATTACAATATCATGATTCAAACATCATAGTTCAAGGAAATTCCTGTCTATCCTCAACTCTCAGCCTGTCTATCACAATAGCAAACAGTATGGTGCTCATGGCTGATCTTTTATGCACTGCACTTTAAACTCTTTCACAACTCCCCACTGTCCTAATGTGTTTCTCCAATACCCCAGACCGTCTCTGCCCTGCCATATGCTTTCCCAAGATGTGCAAAAGCACAGTGCAGCTCTCTGAATTCCTCTGTACTTTTGCACCTGTCGTACTCCTTGGTATGTATCCATACAAATGCTCACTTCGGTCCTTACCTTAGCTATAGCTGTCACTGACCTCCTAGGGCCTGACTCACCTCCTCCCAAAGACCCACACAATGGCCCTCATTTATCAATCTTGCGTGGAAACGTGCGTAGATCTGAGCGTAGGAGTCATGATACTTAAAAACATAAGTGTGAATCATGAAAATTTCGTAAATAACCAATCCCAGTGTACGAATCAAAACACAATGGAATTTAGTCAGAAAACAGCACCAAACACCCAAAAAAAACCAAACAAACTTCTTGTAAAAAACTGAGTTGATATTTTTATCAAGTGAATGCAAAACCCTTCGGTAAAAAACATAATCATTTATTCAATGATATTTGTTTACTTTTTAATCTGTACAAAATATGTGGCTGCCTGAGCTTAATGACCAGTTTGACGTATGTTTAATCATTATTTTTACATTTTTTAAGATTTTATAAGACTATAACTTGCGTACATGATGTCGGACCTGGTGTGAGATTTAAGCAGATAATACGCTCATGTCCAGATTGATAAATGCCAATCTTTGCGTTAAAATGGCCGCTCACAGTTTTCTGCCGTACAAACTGAAGGCATCTGAAGTGCAGGGGCTTCTGGATGCGCTCTTGTCAGCAGTGTTGTGCCTTATATATTTTGGGCGAACGTGAGGTGAACGTGTTAGGGTCCGGCTTGCTGGCCCCCTCCCGTGTATTTTGTGTTCCCTTTGTTCTCCCCTAGAGGGGGCTGTTCCCCTGGCTCCAGCAGTGAGCACGCACCTGTGGCTGATCAGCTCATGAGTGACTGATTAAAGGAAGCTGGCAGCCAGTGCTCACTGCTGGATCGTTTTGCCTTGTTTGCTTTGGTTTGTCTGGTTGTTGTCAGTTCTAGCTGTGTCTGCAGTGGAGTTTTTTTTCCCGCTCTAGTTGGGGTTGCTTTCGTGCCAAGAGCTGCCTGAGCAAAGACCTCTCAGTTTCCCATGGTTCTTGGATCCCAACTCTGAGTACCTGTCTTCCCCAAGACGCCACATTCCCCAAAGAGGAATTTACCTGCTCAGGTCCCTGGACATTCTACTGTGGGACCTCCCCTGGAGTTTTGGACTGTGATTCACGTTAGTTTAGATTTTTCCTCCTGTCGGAGCGCCCTCTGTTTGCCTTTGTTCACCCAATAAAAGGATTATTTTTGGCTCTTGTCTCCCCTTGTCTGCATTTGGGTCCTTTAAAAAACACCCCGCACCCTAACAGAACGTACTGTATTACTGGCTGATTACTAAACTTCACATGAAACAGCTGTCAGTTCACACAAAGTTTGAACAACAATGTATGGTGTACTGATCTGCTAGGCCTCTGTTTTCTGTACAGGCTAGCTTGACCTCCTGAGTTATACGTTATCTGGAGCCTCAGTGCTCCATGTCCTTGAGGAATGAGATGAAGTATGAGACTGTTTGTTTCGGGAGAGTATAGAACAAACCTGACCATAAGCTTTGTTATGAGGTGTGTCTCTCTGGAGTACAAAAAGCAGGCTGTCGCCGACAGGCGAGAGCAGAGTCCGCCATCCCAAGTTTGGAGAGGAGTCATGTCTCTGCTGCACGATTTGGGGGCTCCTCTGAAGACCGAAGGCGGTGCAGTGGTGAACTCTGCTCAAGTTGAATGACCTTTTGGATTCTGATTCGCCACTATGTTTTGCCCTGTACCTTTTATTCTTCTGATTCCATTTGGATGTATTTTTCTTGATATGGGCGACATTTTTGAAAAAAGACAACCTCCTCCAAAAGACAACCCAACGTCCCACAGAAACTCAAACGCCTTTTGGCAGTCAACAGTCCATTGAAATGGACATCTTTCCCCATGAGATAACTAAGGGAGGCGGCTTGCTGAGCAACATCCCTGACAAACCCCCTGTAATAGGATGAGAGCCCCAGAAATGCACGCACTTCCGTAGCCAAACGAGGTGTTGGCCATGGCTTCACCTTGTCAATGTTTTTCGGATCCAGGTCAAAGACCTTCAACGGAGATGACATGCCCAAGGAAAACCACACAGTCCCTGTCCAGATGGCACTTCAGCCGCAGGCCAGAAGCTCCAATTTGAGAGGAGACCTCCCCCAAAGCAGAGAAGTGTTCCACGAATGACCGGCTGTAAATCCAAATGTCATCAAGTACACCATGCAGATTGGCACAAAACCTCCATGTGTTGTTCTTCTTCCTGACAAGTACCACAGGAGGGGACCAAGGGCTGCAGCTCTCCTCAACAATACCATCCTCCAGAAGGCACCACACCTGTCTATCCATTTCCCTACATTTTTTAGGGGAGGTTCTGTATGCCCGCTGCTTTATCATAAGGTGGTCACCAGTCAAGATACAATGTTTGATTAGACCTGGATCACCTATAGCACCCCATGCCGAGATGAACACCGCCTGATGCGTTGCCAGCAAAGCCCAAAGCCTCTGCTCCTGATCTCCAGACAATGGGGAACTGGATACATCCGGCAGGACAGCATCCACTTGTTGAGAACCAAATACAGTGGTCTCTCACCTATCGCGGGGGTTACGTTCTGAAAATCCCCAGCGACAAACGAAATCCACAAAATAGAAACCTATTTGTTATTCAAATACATGTTAATGTTACGGCCTCATAATCCCTCCTCGCGATCTTTATATATACACAGCGCGGAGGCAGCCGATAAATTGCCAGATGGCAGAAATCAGTCCGGAACGCGACGCACTGCACCCAGTGTAAACCCGCCTTACCCCGTAAAATACAGTACATTTGGTCATGGAGAAAATTTGCAAACGTAAATTTGGCAATCTGCACAGAGACGAGGCGCGGAGATTGTTCACGTTGTTCAGTCCCTTAGCCAATCAGGATGCAGAACACAATGCACTTCGCAAAACAGCGAAGCTGCGAAAGGTGAACCACGTTATAGCGAGGGTTCACTGTACCTCTGAAGAAACACATACATAATTAAAACACATACATCATTAGCATCAACATGATGAAAGACTCCCAGGTGTGAGCCAGGGTGCAGCTTCAGTTCCTAGTCAATCAGGTTTAGCAGCCTTGCCACAATGCACCCCTCCTCTGCTGATGCTACGACCACTAGGCCCTCAGTTTAGGCTCTAAATAACCCAGGGAATTCCAGGGACAACCATTTCACTGAAAGGGGGAACAGCGGCATCAATAGACAGCGAGACATTACAGCATGTTGAAATAAAGTCTGCAACCCGTAGTAGTGGAATGTCAACACCACCAACGCAGAAGAGTCCACAACCTGCATCAATTATTGCATGATTCTAACACCTGAAATTAAAACCCAGGCCCTGCCTCCGCACCAGGAGGTGCATCGGTGGGATTGAGGAGGTCTTTGTAGTATTCCTTCCACTGATCCACAACGTCCTGAGTTGAGGTCAGCAACACACCTTCATCACTATACACAGTGTCGACAGTGAACCGCTTCCCCCTCCTCTGACACCGGATGGTGGTCCAGAACCTTTTCGAAGGCGCCCGGAAGTCGTCCTCCATGGCCTCACCGAACTCTTCCCACACCCGGGTCTTCGCCTCGGCAACCACCGTAGCTGAAGTCTGCTTGGCCTGCAGGTACCTGTCTGCTGCCTCAGGAGGCCTGATACGACTCCCTCTTCAGCTTGACGGCATCCCTCACCGCCGGTGTCCACCGGCAGGTTCGGATGTTGCCGCCACGACAGGCACCGACCATCTTGCGGCCATAGCCGCCTCAACAATGGAGGCACAGAACATGGTCCACCCGGACTCAATGTCCCCCGCCTCCCCCGGGACATGTTTGAAGCTCCCGCGGAGGTGGGAGTTGAAACTCCTTGTGACAGGGGCTTCCTCCCCCACCATCGGAGCCAACTCACCACCAGGTGGTGATCGGTTGACAGCTCCGCCCCTCTCTTCATCCGGGTGTCCAGGACATGTGGCCACAAATCCGATGACAGGACCACAAAGTCGATCATCGAACTGCAGCCTAAGGTGCCAAGTGTATATATGGACACCTTTATGCTTGAACATAGACCACAGAAACATGCTCTCAAATCCCTCACTTCAGTGTGCAGATTGTCCATCCTTGAGGATAGCTGTTCCACAGCCTTAAAGAGCTTCTCCACCTTAGCAGCAGTGCAGTTACCCCCACTTGGCAACGACAAGGACAGAATGGCCACAAATGCAAGATCTGGGCTGGAGTAGGGCAATCCCAGAGTGGGCGCCCTCAAAGCCTGCCAGTCACGCTCGCAACAGCTTGCTATAATCAATGCCTCCTCCATATTGGTCGTGCAAGGCATTTGGCCTGTAGAGCAGGGTCAAGACCAGCAAGAAAACATTGAAAAACTTTCTCACCAGCCCTCACAGCTCTGTCTTTGTCAGCCACCAGCCTGGAGATATCAGCTGCATAAACCTCCAAACTCTTATTTGGCCGGCGTGGTTGTGCTGAGATGCATGTTTGGATGTAAAGGAGGAACTGTTTCTGTCCAAAACACCTCTTGCAGCTTCTCTTTCACAGTACCATAATCACATTGAATGTTCGACGGCAAGCCGTCCCACAGCAGGTAAGCCGTGCCATCCAATCTGGTAGGGAGGAGAGTCAACAAGGCAACTTCCGCTTCCAGTCCTTCTGGCTTCAGCGTGCACCACTGCGTTGAACTGTTTGATCCTCGTGGTAAACGGCTTCTCGCCATCGCCACAAAACAGCGACAGGGGCTCTACTGCTGACACTGCTGACACTACCATTCCAGCGGCACCCCCGTAGCACTCCTTGTCCCTATCGTAGTCCATACCGCCATACTTCAGTCCCCCTGGCATGATGCACCAAAGTAATAGCAAGCACCGTTAGCCAGCTACAACTACACTACAAAGTCCCGTAATTTTCCCGAGACCGAACAGCTCCAAACCAATACACACTCCAAATACCGTTGTCACCACTGTAGCATCTGAGACGCAGGGGCTTCTGGATGCGCTCTTCTCAAGGACAAAAAGAAAACACAGGACATACTCAGAAAACTTCTTTGTTTTAATCGATGCTTCGCTGGAACAAGTGCATAAAAATAAATGAACTTTTTCCTTTTCCCCTACAACCACGCCACCCCCAGGCGTAATAAATCAACCCTCACTGCATTAAACTCTCACTGTACGGTTCATAATTGAGGGCCAATACTTCTCCTGTTTCAACTTCCAACACTTCATTTTCTGTTCTGCCTTTGTACTCTTCTTCTTTACCAGCAGTCATCCTAAACACCACCATTTAATGCCATCTGCCTACACTCTTACCTTTCACAATTTTGCAGTCACTGATCTCCTTCAACTGACCTCATCTATACAAGATGTGGTCCACCTGTACTGTCCTACCACTGCTCTTGCATCTCACCCCATGTTTCTTTCACCTCTGAAAGAAAGTATTTACTACAAACATGTCCAACATTTTTGCAAGGTCTACTACCATCTAACCTTCTGCATTCCTATCCTGCATACCAAACCTGCCCTTTACTTCTCCACACTTCTGTTCTCCTCACTAAAATGTCCTCACCAAATGCTAAAATCAGCACCAATCAACACTCTCTCACTCCTAGGAATACTCTGTATCGTTTCCACTAACACACAACAGAACTTCTTTTCTAAGTCACATCCAACCAACCAAGTGATTTTATTTTATATTTGGTTTGAATGAAGATTTCATTCATAAGATGCACCAGCTAGTGTTCTGAATGACAATAAAGTAGCTTTTCTATTCTTCTTTTATTCTATTCCATTGTGCTTACTTAATCGCTGAAGTAAATAAACCCAGTCCAACTAGATATCAGCATTCAGATTCTTGGTAATGCAAACCTTATTGTATAAAACATTTTGTTTTAGTGAAAAAAATTACTTTAGATGTAATTTTATTGACATGATCAGAGGTAAGGTCAAGTTGTTGAGTTGAGTTTGTGTTTGTAGATAAGCAATTATTTTAAAGACGCTGCAATTTTTTTGCAGAAAGAAGTGGTCATACACAATATTATGAAATCACACTTTCTGAAATTAGGTTTTAATCTGAAGAAAATATTTTCCTCCTTTTGCAGCTCAGTTTTATTATTATAGAAGGTATTGCCAGTCAGCAAGTCTTTTGAAAAACAGGAACCATTGCTGATGTGACAGCCCTTAAACTCTGCTATAGTTGATGTCACTGATCTAATTTTACAGTGAGTGAGTTTCGTTTTATCAGTCTTTTCCCACAAAATTACACAAGCTGAGAAGCAATTCATCTTAAACAGTTTAAACTTATTTGTTCCAACAACAAAAAAAAAAATCAGGAATTGTTATTGCTCTAAATATGTGCCTGAGGGTCAAAAATAGCAGACTTAAGTAAAAAAAAAACACAAAAAAAAAAACAAGATAAACTTTTTAGAGCCTAAAATCACATGCATTACTTGACTAGAAGGGCTTTACAATCTGCACAGTTGTGACATCTTCTGTCTTTAAACCCTTGACCCAGGTCAAGAACTCTTTACATGCTCCCTCTAGGAAATATTATTCAGAGACATGGCATGAATTTTAATTGATATGCCGATGATACGCAGCTGTATTTATTCATGAAGCCTGAAGAAACAGAGCCGTTAGCTAGACTCCAGGCATGTCTCAAAGACATAAAAGACTGGATGACCTCCAATTTATTACTATTAAACTCAGAAAAAACTGAAGTCATTGTTCTTGGACCTGAACATCTGAGGACTAGATTATCTGACAGCATTCTTTCTTTTGATGGCATTACTTTGTCCTTCAGTGCAACTACGAGGAACCTGGGAGTTATCTTCAGCCAGGACATATCATTTCTCCGTCACATGAAAGAGGACATGAAACACAAAATATAGTTATCATAATTTTAAAAAGCTCTTCCACCCCTTCAAATATTATATAACTTTTAACACTGATAGCAAAAGCTATTTTGAAATACGGCCTTTTAAGCTTAGCTGTTAAACCAACGGGCAGTGCCATTACTATTGTGTCAGCGGAAGTGACGTCATGGTATTGGTGGCTGAACTTGTCAATCCCGCGATATTACCTGAAAATAAATCGAGATCAATTAAAAAATGGCAGGAAAAGAACAGCGAAACAAGATTGCCCCACACAGCAAGCTAACTCAGAAGCGGTTGTGTGCTGTAGGGAAAGAGCCCAATGGCATACTTACATGAAAAAAAAAGAGAGAGGTGATAATAATGATACGAGCAGCAAATGTTAAACTCACGTCTCTACATAAGTCTCTGCAACGAAAAGATCCTTCCTTGGTTTATTACCCATTAGTTCTCTTAATTATTTTCTCTGTTATAAATCCACAGTATAGTATATAGTTTATATATATTGAATAGTACATGATATGATATGACACATACATACATATATACACACTGTTATTTGATAACCACGTAATTAAAAGTGGTAAGTGAATTCAAGTCCCATGATCTGTCTTGAGTGAAAACTGCAAGACAATTAAAATCCAGGCCAACTCTCTCCTCGGTGCCGTCTCTGTCCGGAGCCGCTGCACCTCCACAATCCTCCATAAAACTTTGTCTCTCAACCCTCCACCTTGTCAATGGAGCCATTGGATTTGACGTCCAAAAATTTTCACATTCTGCCTCGTCCTCCGACATTTCCTCATTCGTAACCTATGTGTTCCTCTATGATACCGAACCCAAAAAATAATACCATGACGTAGGCAGTTACTTAAAATAAAGATGGCGGTGAGTATGCCTACAAAACGTACCATAATTACATATAAAAAGCGGATTTTCTTTAAAACGGCTCATTATTCAGATGTTTTATTTCAACGTTATGCTCATGGTGTTAGGAACAGTGTACGGGGACCCAAACGCAGACCACAGCGAGCGGTGTCTTTAATACAAAGAGTTTAACCAAAGGCGCTCCAAACGGAGGAAACTACAATAACCAAAGGTGCTCCAGACGGAGGATAACAAATACAAAACCAAAGCACTCCAAACGGAGGAAAACTAACAATAACCAAGAACGCTCCAAACGGAGGAAAACTAACAATAACCAAAAATGCTCCGCACGGAGGAAAAGCAACTTAAGACGAGCCGGGCCGGAACGCTCCATGGCTGGTTGGCAATCCCGCACAAACGTCCGTCTCCCGCAGGTAGGGAACCTCAAAGAGAGAGCAGAGAGCGGGGTAAAGACAAGGAAAAGCAGTATGAGAACAAAGTCCTGAGCTAAACAGCTACCAAGCTGACGGGATCCAAAGCTAAGTCCAAAATTCACACAGGGGCTAAGACAATCCGACAGCCCGGAGCAGGCAGGCCAGGTGTTTAAGAGGAGTGGCTGATTAGTGATATGGCACAGGTGTGGGCCCCGGCCGGCTCTGCCCCTGGGTGACCGCGCCCTCTAGGGGCCAAGGAGCAGAGTGCCGCCGTCCCTAACACATGGTTAGTGTGGGAGCCATATTTGTTTTTCCTTGTTTTGTTCCATAGTTCCTTGGTTATCCTCGAACACTTTGACTGTTTGCTCAAAATTATGGTCCATGTCCTTCAGTAGTTGAGACAGATAAAACGCTTCTTGAACAGTAGCGGTCAGCGCTACATATTCCGCTTCACACGTTGACAGTGCAACTGGTTGTTGCTTCTTTGTTTTCCATGAAACAATAGCACCGCATTGATTTAGACTAAAGCAATAGCCTGTCGTGCTCTTTCTGTCCTCAGCATCATTTGACCAATCGGCATCGGAGTATCCTATCAACTCTAGTTTTGTGTCACACTTGTTATAACATAACTCATAGTCTTTTTTCCCTTTTAAGTATCTCTACACATTCTTTAAAGCTGTCATATGCTTCTCTCTGGGACCAGACATGTACTGTGACAGTCTACTCACAATCCAACTGATATCAGGCCTTGTACAAGTCATGATGTAGATGAGGCTGCCCAGCATTTCTCTGTACCTACTTTGGTCTGTTTTGTCCCCTTCTGGAATCAGATCACATTTGATTTCACTTGGAGTGGCTCTGGTTTTGCAATCAGCCATGCCAAACCTTTCAAGTATTTTCTCAATATATCTGGACTGGTTCATTTTGACAGTACCCACCTTTTGAGTGAAATCAATCCCTTTAAAATGAGAAAGGTGTCCGAGGTCTTTCATTTTAAACTTACTCTGGAGTTTCTCCTTGACCTCTCTTAAACACATCTTACTGCTTGCAGCCACAACTATATCATCGACCCACACTAACAAAATAACCTTTTCTGTTTCAGACAGTTTAGTGTAGATGCAGTGGTCAGCTTGGCTCTGTACAAACTCATTCTCAATCAAAAATTCATGAAGCATCATGTTCCAGTTCCTGCCAGACTGTTTAAGTCCATAGATAGATTTGTTTAATTCGCACACAAGTCATACACCATTCTTTTGTTTCATCTGAAACCCTTCTGGTTGATCCATGTATATTTTATGGTCAATATGGGCATGTAAATATGCCGCCTTCACGTCCATCTGGTTTAACGTCAGGTCATACTGAACAGCAAGCTGCATCAGTACACGCAGTGATGTTATGTTAGCCGTTGGTGAGAATGTTTCAGAATAGTCAAGTCCTTCTACCTGACTGTACCCCTTAGCTACATACCTGGCTTTGTATGTTTCGTTTCCTTTATCATCCTCTTTAATAGCGTATACCCACCTTCCCCCCACTGTTCGCCTACCCTCTGGTAATGGTACAAGTAAGAAGGTGTTGTTCTCTTTAAATGACATCATTTCATCTTTCATTGCCTTTTTCCATTTTTCTGATGTCGGTGATGCTAAAGCCTCCTTGAAGGTCTGTGGTAGCCCAACTGTAGCTCAGTAACAATAGTCAATAGTTAACTTACTATTCTGTACAACACATTCATAGTCCTCCAAATATGTTGGCTTCTTTCTGAGTTTACCTGTTGTACGAGGAGTCTGTGTGTCAGTGGTCGGACATACGTCACTGTCTGGGTCAATCTCTAGCTCAGTGTCTGAGACTTTCTGCTGTACCTGTTCATTCTGTGACTGACTCATTTGATTTTGTGTAGTTACCTACTCTACAAAGTGGTCCTCAGGTTGGTTCGTGTCAGTCTGTGTTTGACTCTCAGTCACGCTCCTTGTGATGAAGTGGACCAGTCTGTGTTTTTGAACTTTCTTTGTCTCTGGAAAATAAATCAAGCAGGTGAATGATGGTCAAAACCAACAAAGATTCCCTTTTTGCCTTTAGGATCTAGCTTTTGCTTTTTCTTGTTTTGATCATTCACCATACATTCTGAAGTAAACCTTTTCATTTTTGATAAATCTGGTCTGTTTCCTGTAAAAAGGAAATAGGGTGTCTCCCCTGTTATTTACAGTAATACCTGTTTCTTATGAGTGCAGCTGTCCTGGCTGCATAAGGCCACAACTCCTTTGGTAAACCTGACTCTACCAGCATGCATCTGACCATAATGTCCGCCAGTTTCTCTCCGCCGTCCCATTTTGATGCGGGGAGTAGGGGGCTGATCTCTCATGTATGGTCTCTGAGCAATGACTGGTATTCTTCTAAAATAAACTCTGTCCAGTTGTCTGATCTCAGGTGTTTTACTTTACCATAAGATGCAGTGTCTGCCAGGAACTGCTTAGTTGCCTGAACTGCTTTGATTTGTTCCTAAGAAAATACACATAGATAGCACCTGAAAAATCATCAGTAAAGGTGATAGCATATTTATACCCTTCAAATGATTCTGGGGCAATCGGCCCACCCAGGTCTGTATGTACCAGCTCTAACGGCTCTTTAGCTCTTGTATCACTCTGCCTGTTTCTGCTTCAAGAAAATTTTCCTTGTAGGCAAGTTGTACATTGATTAGGTTTGCATGTTTTATCCTTGATCTTCATACCATTTACAACTGTTTCGAGCTTCACAATATCACTATAGTTGCAATGGCCCATTATTTCATGCCAAGTTTTCAGATCAAAGGATACATTGCAGGAGTCCTCACTACTTACATCTTTCTCCATTACGATGTCCAGATAGTACAGTCTGTCTTTCACCTTCATTTAACATGTTGTGCCACTAGAAAGAATCATTTTGTTGTTATTCTTTTCAAAATTGAATCTTGCTCCTTTCGAAGCTGATGCATCCACAGACAGGATGTTCTGTGGGTATCCTGGGATAAAGAGGGCATCCGTGAGCTTGATGCACACCACTCTTCCGGTGCAGTCGGTCAGCTCAATCTGCGCATCCCCCTTCTTTTGGACGCTGCCAGTAGCCCGTGTCCCATCCGCCAGCTGCATGATGTGGTTCTTGGGCCGGAAGGTCTCGTCGAACCTGATGAAGGCTCCCTCGTCAGTTATGATGTTGGCAGAGGCACCGCTGCCCACAAATAAGCCTTGCTGTTGTGTGCCATGGGGTTTCCATTCACTCACCCACAGCACAAATGTTTCCTCTTCTGCCTTTGTAGATTTTGGTCTGTCTTTAACACGGGAAGAACCTTGTTCTGTGTCCATAATGGTGGCCACCTTGTTACTGTTGTATGCACTGGACACTCTTTTAGATGTTTTCTTGCCTTTATTTCTGCAGTCTTTTGCTTTATGTCCCATTTTCTCACAAATAAAGCATTCTCCGATAAAGACGTATTTCTTTTCTCTCTCTTTGAAATGTGGCTTGGACTTTTTGAAGTTAGCGATCATTACTTCGTCTGCTCTGGGCCTGCTGCGGTAGCGGAGTGTGCATTCAAAACTTCTCAGCCTTGCCTTGAGCTCAGTGAAGGTTAGCGCTTCTCTTGTTTGAGTAACACGCACAGAAAATGGGTTATATTCATCTGTGAGTCCTTTTAACACCATCGCCACCAAAAGTGCATCACTGAGGGTCTCTTTAGCTCTGTTTAATGCGGCCACTATCTTCTCAACACATGCCAGATAATCCGCTAGCTCTTCACCGTCAACCATTAGCACATTGGTTAGCTCTGTGTACAGCCCGACAATTCGCGGTTTTTCCTCTGACTCAAAATGGCACCTCAAAATTTCTACACACACAGTTGTGTGTACGCCAGTTCATTTTTCCTACCCACCTCAGCAGCTTCTTAGCGCCGGCTGCTAACTCGCTTCCAAGGATAGCGTCTTTGAGGCCAATGGTTTTTAAGTAGGCCAAAAACCTTGCCTCCCAGATATAGTAGCGGGCTTCATCCCCATCGAACCGCAGCGGCGGTCCTCTCCGTAAACCGCTGTACTTGGGGCTGTTCTGGGCCCATAACCTGTTGGTTCTTCTGCAGCGGCACAGCTATTACTTGCGCCTTCTGCGGCAGCAGGAGTAGACATCTTTGCAGATTTATACTGATACCAAGTACTCACTAAACAGGAGACATGCTGTTTGACAGGTAGCCACACTGCCCCAATCTACACAGTAATTGACGGGGAGGCGTCGCCTTTATTTAACAATGCATAACCTTCCGCCCAAACAAATAGTGCCAACAGAACAAAACACAAATAATATGAATGGCCAACATCATACTCAACATAGTCCCACTCACGGGGCGAGGCGACCACCCTGGGCAGAACAGGGGGAATGAGTCCAATGCTCACACAAGACAGATCCACGACACATTCAAACTCATGTGGCGGCACCTAGGGACTGATGGAATGAAGCTTAGAAAATAACCGGAGCCAGACAACGCCACCTCGGGAGTTTCACCCGAGGAAATAATTGAAAGTGCAACTGTTAGGGTCCGGTTCACTGGCCCCCTCCCGTGTGTCCTGTGTTCCCCTTGTTCTCCCCTAGAGGGGGCTGTTCCCCCTGACTCCAGCGGTGAGCACTCACCTGCGGCTGATCAGCTCATCTACGACTGATTAAGAAGTGCTGGCACCCGGTGCTCACCGCTGGATCGTTTTGTCCTGTTGGTCTTGGTTGCTGAGCCTGTGGATGTTTGGTCCCGGTGACTGGAGCTCCTGCCTTGGAGGAAATCCCTCTCGCGTCCCTGCCTCACCCCCCGAGTACTGCCTGGGCGAGCCCTCCTCGTTTCCTTGTGGGTCTAGGAAGTTCCCAACAATGTCCTCAGTCGAAGTGAACAGCTCCCCACTTCCCTCCAGTTAGTTTTTCCTCCTGTCGGAGCGCCCTCTGTTTGCCTTTGGTTGACCAAATAAAAGGATTATTTTTGGCAGTTGACCAGTCTCACCTTGTCTGCATTTGGGTCCTATAAAAGAAACTCAATCCCTAACATAACGATCCAGCCATAATGGACCCAGCAGACTATTACCTGCCCATATTCCGTGCCGCCACCCCCCATCCGGAAAGACTGATCCCCCTTCTCAAGTTCTTCTCTGCCCAAGCCCAGCTGAACCAGACTGGGGTTAAGCCCCAGGAGTTCGCCACAGGGGGAAGGCAGAGAACCCGGACTAGGCGTCCCAGATGGACCCCTCCTCCTGGTGTTCCCCGAGTGATGTCTGGGGCTGCGTGGCTTAATTCTTGGGCTTCCTCTCCGGATCCAGCTGGTCCGTCCCGGACAAGGGACTCGCCGACGGGTGTGGTTAAGCGTCCTCGGAGAAAAAGAGGGAGGTGCACACCCCGGGATCCCGAGACCCCGACGGCGGTGCTGCCGCTCACGCCGGCTCAAACAGCGGCTTCAACGTCCACGTCGGTTCCGTGGGCAGTGCTGCTACTCACGCCCGTTCCGAGGTCAGCGCTGCCGCTCATGCCTGCTCCGAGGTCGGAGCCACCACCCACACCAGCACCAGGGTCTGCGCTGACGCTCACGCCTGCTCCGAGGTCAGCGCTGCAGTCCCCTCCTGCTCCACGGCTGGCGCTGCCGCCCTCGTCTGCTTCGCGGTCAGCGCTGCAGGCCTCTCCTGCTCCGAGGTCAGCGCTGACGCCTTCTCCTGCTCCGAGGTCAGCGCTGACACCTACTCCTGCCCCGAGGTCAGTGCTGACGCCTTCTCCTGCCCCGAGGTCAGTGCTGACGCCTTCTCCTGCCCCGAGGTCAGTGCTGACGCCTTCGCCTGCCCCGAGGTCAGCGCTGCAGCCCTCTCCTGCCCCGAGGTCAGCGCTGCCGTCGTCTCTTGCTCCGAGGTCAGCGCTGCCGCCGACTCCTGCTCCCCGATCAGCGCTGACACCTACTCCTGCTCCCCGATCAGCGTTGCCGCCGACTCCTGCTCCGAGGTCAGCGCTGCCGCCGACTCCCGCTCCGAGGTCAGCGTCGCCTCCCACGCCCGCTCCGAGGTCAGCGTCGCCTCCCACGCCCGCTCCGAGGTCAGCGTCGCCTCCCACGCCCGCTCCGAGGTCAGCGCCGATGTCCAGGCCAGTTCCCACGCCCGCTCCGAGGACAGCGCCGCCTCCCACACCCGCTCCGAGGTCAGCGCCGACGCCTCCTACGCCCGCTCCGAGGTCAGCGCCGATGCCTCCTACGCCCGCTCCGAAGTCAGCGCCGACGCCTCCTACGCCCGCTCCGAGGTCAGCGCCGCCGCCGCCCACGCCCGCTCCGAG
>BJFM01002186.1:2772-13650 GCA_016586285.1 Arothron firmamentum | reverse complement strand
GGGGGCATGCAGTCATTTATAAGGGTAAAGGTTTTATTGTTCCTCAGAGAATTCATCTCCTCCTGCATAGCCTTACTCCACAGTTCTGACTCTGGTGAGCTCATAGCCTCCTTTAGGGTTTGGGGTACGTCACATGCAACTCTAACAATAATCAATACTGGTTAGTGCATGGCCATCATCACATTTTATTCCATACTCATAATTCCTCAAATACTGAGGAGGTCTCCTCTCCCTCGCCTCTCGGCCTTTTGGCTCAGACAGTGATCGCTCCCTGCTGGCGGGATTGTTTCCTGTAGTGAATTCTGTCGCTGCGAACCCGGGAGATATTTGTCTTTGTTGGTTGTGTATTATTTGCTGTATTTTGCACTTGCGTATTTGCACATTATTGTTTTGAGTTTTTAGGTCGGGCAGAGGTGAGTGTTTTGCTTTTTATTCATTTTAATCTTCTTTTATTTGTATTTATTTTTTAGTGGCAAGTAGTCCTTTTTTATCCCCTTTTATTCTCAACTGTGGTGCCTCCCACCATGTCGGCCAATTATGCCGGCCTGCGGAGGCACCACACTGTTAGATTCACTTTTAAAGATGAAAATTGTAAAATGTCAAGACTCGACTTTTCGAGGAAATACGTTCAATAACTGCTAAGTTTTACCCCCAATGATATAAATTGTATGGTGACTTTGCCAATGAATAAAGGATTCGATGTTAGCTTTTGTTCTGCTGTACTGCTGCGTGACTTCTGGACTAGGTTTGAGAATGTTAAAAGCCAATTGACTGCATTTGCTGTTGAAAAGCTGACTGACAACATCCATAAAACGGTCATTGTCAGAATGTTTAATGAAACAGTAAATGCAGAGGATATTTGTGTGTGTTTGGCAAGATACTGCACTGTTAAAGACCAGGTTACCAAGGTAAGAGATGAGGATGGCATCTGGACTTGTGCTTGGAGGGTCCCCATCCAACAATGGGAAGACCCCCAAGGCTTCCAGGGCCTGAAACATCTGCCATCCATGATAGTTCTGGGAAATAACAGAGGCTACATCCACTACCAGGGTCAGCCAAAGGTCCGCCGCAAGTGTGGGGAGCATGGCCACCTGGCAGAGGCCTGTACTGTGATTGTTTGTGGTAAATGCAGAACCATTGGTCATTCTTTTGAAGAATGTACCAACAGAAGAAAATGTAACCTTTGTGGAGCAGAAGACCATCTTTTCCGAGACTGTCCACTGTCCTTTGCCAATAAATTAAAAGCTCAGAAAAGACAGGAGGAAAATGGTCAAACAGTAACAGAAAAGGTGCTAATTGAGTTGGAGGGAAATCCAAATCTCCCTCCAAAACCTGTGATTGGAGGAGAGGAGGCCATTGGGCTGGAGCGGGGGGAGGAGCCTGGGCCTTGTCCTAGTTAGGGCAGTAAAGGGTAGTAAAGGGCAATGGTGAGTCAGTTCAGGGGGACCAGTCAGTGGGGGGGGGCTTCACCTTCCTCAATAGGGGAGGGCTCCATTAGGAGCCTCCATATTGTGGAGGAGGAGCCCAGCCCGGTTTCCCCTCCCAGATGCCCAGCCCGGTTTAAAAAGGACAGCATCTGAACTGTCTACCTCTGAAGGTGATAATGCCCCAGAGAAGAGGGGGAGAGCTGAAACTGACCCCCACAGTTCACCTGTGGATCAGGACAGCAACTCCTCCTCCAGTTTATCTCATACGCGTTCTTTTCTCAATATAGCACTACAATCAACTCCTTTAGAAAGCAGAGCAAACTTCGCTTTCAGGAGGGCAGATCCTCAAAGTTCCCCTCCTGGCTGTAGAGGGATTTTTCGATGAGGAACTGTTACAATCACTAATGAGGAAAAGACTTGTTTAAAACTACTGATTATTTGTTGCTTTTAAAATGTCATACCTGTGGGTTTTAATTACCATACTCATGACTCTCATCATTTCCAACATCAATGAGAGAAGTGTGAGGTCAAGAGTTCGAGCCCAGAGTGTTCTATCCTTTTTAAATTCCTTTAAGTCAGATGTGTTTTTAATACAGGAACGTGGCCTAAAAATATATCGCCAGTGGGAGGAAATGTGGCCACAGATGTCAATATGGAGTGGCTCCAATGGAAACAGGAACAACGGAGTGGCCATTTTAATCCAAAACCCTCAGGTTCTGGTGAAGGGCAGCACTGAGGTGAGAGATGGATGGGCACTTTTAGCACATTTGACTTTGATGGGACAGGATTTTAACCTCTTAAATTTATTTATGGCTTTAATGATAAGAATAACAGGTATGACCTTTTAGAAGACCTGCAGTCCCACATGCTAGGTAGGGTACCTTTAGTTGTAGGGGGGGATTTTAATTGCATTTTAAGTAGGAAGGACAGGAGAGGAGCAGGGGAAGATTTTAAAGTGGATAAAACATCAGTTTTATTACAGAGCATGTGTAAAGATTTTAAGCTCCAAGACTGTTTTAAAACTATACATCCAAAAGAGGAGGGCTTCACCTGGTTCAGTGGTGATGGCACCAGAGCCTCTCACATAGATTATATTTTCACACTGGACTGTTCAACAACCGATGCTAGATTAACTCCTGCTTTCTTCTCTGATCACCTAATGCTCTCCTGCACACTTTCACTATCTTCAGGTGTGACATCAGGAAGAGGTGTGCGGAAACTCAACTGCTCCCTTTTAGAGGATAGGGAGTTAGTTAGACAGTACAGGGAGCAGTACAAAGAGTGGCAGACCCTTCAAGACATGTACGACACACGAGCACACTGGTGGGAAATGGTGAAGGGAAGGACCCCGACTTTCTTTAGGCAGGCAGGTAAGGAAAAAAGAAAAAGGAAAACAGACACATGTTGGGACTGCAGAAAAGACTGCAAAGATATTTTAACTTAAACCAGAATGGTGTGGATTTTAATGAAGAAATTAACAAGTTAAAAAAAGAAATGTCGTTTCTGTCAGAAATGAAAAGCAAAGGTGTCATCCTGAGGAGCAGGGAACGAGAAATAGAGGAGGAAGAAAATTGCACAAGGTATTTTTTTAAGAAAATAATGACCAAAGGAGGGACCACAACAAAACTGAGAAAAGAAAATGAGTGCACAACTGAAACAAGGAAGAAATAAAAGAAACTATTGAAACTTTTTATATGAACCTGTATAAGGAAAAACCTGTGAAAAGAGACACTATGAATGAAATTTTAAGATCCATATTTAAAACAGTGAACGACAGAGTGCTTTACTCCCAGGATTTTACCCTTTTAGAGTTAAATAAATGTTTATCTAGTTTTAAAAAAGGGAAGTTCCCAGGCGAAGACGGACTTCCTTTAGAGTTTTATTTGACTTTCTGGGACATTTTAGCACAATACTTGATGACTGTTTTTATGGATCTTGAACGACTTGACCGACTTCCTGACACTTTTAGAGTAGGGATAGTGACTCTTCTTTACAAACACAAAGACAAGACAGACTTAAAGAACTGGAGACCTATCACACTTTTAAACGTTGACTGTAAGCTTTTTGGTAAACTTTTAGCAGCACGTATGTCCATGGTTTTAGATGATGTGATTCACCCAGAACAAGCCTGTGCCATCCCGGGAAAGAAGATCATGGACAGCCTCGTACTGATCAGAGACACCATCTGTTATGCAAGAGACAGAAATATCAGGCTAGTAGTCCAAAATTTAGATTTTGAGAAAGCCTTTGATCGGGGCTTGTATCAGTACCTCTTCCAGGTACTGCAAAAAATGGGGTTCCCAGAAAGATTTATAGCTTGGGTGGGATTGCTGTATCGGGACATCACCAGCAAATTTACAGTTAACGGGCATTTAACAAAAGCAGTGGATATTAACTGCGGTGTCCGTCAGGGGTGCCCGTTATCGGCCCTTCTCTATGTCCTCTGTTTAGAACCACTGGCACAGATCTTGAGAAGGGATCAACGAATCACCGGGGTGCAACTGCCGGGGAGTGGGGGACTGGAGATGAGGTGTATTTTATATATGGACGACGTGAATATTCTATGTACTGACCTTTTATCTGTCAACAGGACGCTGGACTTGACTGACTGGTTCGGACAGGCCTCTGGGTCTAAACTAAACAGAGAAAAGTCACAAGCCCAGTTCTATGGGTCATGGACACCGACTGAAATGACAGGACTTCCCCTGACTGTGACCCAGACTGACCAGAAAATACTGGGAATAAAATTTAATGGGGTGGAGGAGGGAAAACAAATTGGCCAGACGTGCTAGGGCAAGTTAGACAAAAACTAGGATATTGGGGACTTAGAGGACTGATGATAGAAGGAAAGGTTTTAATAATTAAAGCAGTGATTTTACCTTTACGTTTTTTGATTTGTTCTGTTTTTATCCCCCCTAGACGGGTGCTTTTAAATTTGGAGAGAGGCATTTTTATACTTCCTGTGGGGATCCAAGTGGGAAAAACTGAGGAGAACCATCATGAAAAGGCCCGAGGAGAAGGGAGGGAAGGGAGTGCCTGACCTACAGCTCTTCTTCGGAAGCCAATACACAGTCCTGCACATGGCAGCTGTCATGGCCCCATCCAGAAACCCAAAGACTGCAGCTATGGCATGCTTCTGGATGGGGTCATACTTTAGAAGACTGAGGATTCTTGAAGTGGATCTCCGAATACCTGTCTTTTAGATTACCACCGGCCTATGATTTTATTAAGTTTTTAAGGTGTTTTAATCTTGAACACGAGGAGTTGCATGTTTTAACCAGCCACCGCTCTCTGATTTCTGTTGTGCAGGAGCGCGAACCAGTGAGTCCAGTGCCCAGGCTCGCACTAGGCGACGCCTCAATGGTTTGGCGAAATGTGAACCATCCTGCCCTCCCAAACAGACTCCGGGACCTGTCATGGATGGTGACGCATGAGATCCTCCCGGTCAGGTCCGTCATGCATTCCCAGGGAATGGCGGCTCACTCTACCTGCCCCCGACCTGGTTGTGGCGAGCCTGAGTCGGTGAGGCATTTCCTCTGGGAGTGCAGTGCTGCTGTAGACCAGTGGGCAACGGCCGGCTCCTTGCAATTCCCGTACTTACCAGCAAGGGAGGTCCTTACAGCACAACTAGTGCTCTTTGGGGTGAGCCCACAGGTTATACCAGTAAGGGAGTATGCAAAACAGTGGCTCACCCTCGCTGCCATCAAAGACGCCATATGGACCTCCAGAAACTTGCTGGTAAGAAGGCACATGCAGATCCCCCCTGTGGCGATGATCCGGATGGCCGCAGCAACGGTTCAAGCAACCAGAGCTGCAGGCGGCAGGCCCTAGGACACCGCCACAAAGACGAATCGCCTCTGTGCGTATTCGGACGAAGGAGCAGGAGCTACACAAGAAAAGGTCAGTGATTTTGCAGCTGATTTTAATCCAACCAAGTCGCCCCCGTGTATTTTAGGTAATCGGACTAACACAGGAATTGGAATTGTGTGCACATAAACACACCTGGTGTTCTCAGAGGTCTGATGAATTCTGTCAGAACCTCCAGCTGATCCAAAATACTGCACCCTAGAGTTCGGTCAAAAATTAGCCTAAGAGGTCACATGAATGCTGAATATTTGTTCCACAGTAATCAACTTTATTATCATTGTGATCAGACAAAAAGTTCAACAGGTAAACAGAATATTTAGCATCAATACAAAATAAGAGCAGAAATGTGGAATCTTCTCACTGAGATGAAGAAGCAGCAGCAACATGAGCTCACTTGTTGGATGGATCTGGATGTTTTCACCACTGGGGTTGGTCATGCGCTTGTTTAACTCACGAGGTTGCCTGCAGGTTTTCCTGCGATTCACAGACTTGTGGTCTCATAACTGTGTGAATAGTCTTGTGTCATGTTAGGTGGAAAGACTGTTGAAAATCTTTCCCACATATTTTACATGAAAATGGTCTCTCAACTGTGTGAAGTCTCATGTACTTTCAGGTGGGAAGACCGTTTAAAATCTTTCCCACATGTTTTACATGAAAACGGTCTCTCACCTGTGTGAATTCTCATGTTTCGTGTCAGGAGGGAAGAATGTTGAAAATCTTTCCCACATGTATTACATGAAAATGGTCTCTCTCCTGTGTGAATTCTCATGTGGGTATTTAATGCAGAGCGTTCTTTGAAACTTTTCCCACATGCTTTACAAATATATGGTCCCTCCCCTGTATGAACCGTATTGTGGCCTTTTAAATGACGAATAAATTTGAATGATTTTCCACACTTTGTACATGAATATGGTCTTTCACCTGTGTGAACCATCTCATGGCCTCTTAAGTGACTCGTACATTTGAATGTTTTCCCACACTTTTTACATGAATATGGTCTCTCACCTATGTGCGTTCTCATGTGGACATTTAATGAAGAGCGTTCTTTAAAACTTCTCCCACATGTTTTACAAACATATGGTCTCTCTCCTGTATGAACTGTCTCGTGGTCTTTTAAGTTACTCATACGTTTGAATGTTTTCCCACATGTTTTACAGGAATATGGTCTCTCACCAGTGTGTGTTCTCATGTGGTTATTTAATGCAGAACTTTGGATAAAGGTTTTCCCACATGTTTTACATACATATGGTCTCTCCCCTGTATGAATTCTTGCGTGGGCTTTTAAGTTACCTACACTTGGGAAAGTTTTCCCACATGCTTTGCATAAATATGGTCTCTCACCTGTGTGAATTCTTATATGTTGCTTCAGGAGTGCACGCAGTTTAAACTCTTTCCCACATGTTTCACAGTTAAATGATCCAGTTCCTGTGTGAGTTTTTGTGTGGGCTGATAATGACCAACTTCCTCTCGAACCTTTCCCACATGCTGAGTGAGCGTCTCGGTTGACATTAGCATGGACTAGTGAGTGTCCTGTCAAGTCTGAGGTGACCTTCACCTGTTTTTCACCTGTGTGACAGGTGGCAGATGTTGTGCCTGTGTCTGGATTCCGGTCCACTGCTAAGTCTGCTGGATTAGTTGCGTGTCCAGGATGACGTTTACTTTTGTTCTGCTTCACGGTTGGTTTCGGCTCTTCATCTGGAGTCGACTCCGAGTCTTCACCGTTGTAATTTTCCTGATCTTTGATCAGCTGCAGGTCACAGTCTGGCTCTGCTGACACAGAGGTTTCAACTGGATCTTCACTCTGGTCGTCTTCCTCATGGATGGGAGTCACCAGTAAGGCGTCGCTCTCCTGCTTCACAGTCAGCTGCTCTCCATCCCGATGACACCAGTGTTCCTTCTTTTCTTCTTTGATTGGTGGAGGCTCTGAGACCACATGGTCCAGACTGCAGCTCCCTTCCTGATGCTGCTGAGTGGGAACCCCTTTCTTCTGACACAAAGGTGGCTGGGAAAACTCTAGAAACATAGGAAAAGTCGTTAGGAATAAAGAGAAGTGGCAGCGCCTCACAGCATCACTTCCATTGGAAACTTAAGGATCGAAGGCACAGTAACGCTGGATTTAGCATCCATGCTAGGCCCTAGCATGGATGCTAATGCCAGTGTTCATTTGAAATCAGCTTGTGTTTCCTCCAAGAGGTCAATGTCACAATTATGAGGAAATCATGGTTGAATTCACTTCTAAGGGGAATTTAATCGATTGTTGGAGAATGAGAAATACTTGCACTGAACAATATACTTGGTATAGTCCTGCTAACAATAGGCAATGCTCAAGGTTAGATTATTGGATGACTTCTTCAAATCTATTCAATGTGGTCCAAAAATGTGAGATATCAGCATCACCCCTGACTGACCATTGTGCGATATGTATGTCTCTTTGATTGGGTGGGTTTGAACCTGTCTCTAATGTCTAATGGAAGTTTAATAGTAGCCTTCTCAAAACATAAGGAGTTTTGTAATGAAACTAAAAATCTGGTAAAAGAAATCAATGACTTAGAAATGTCATCCTTGATGAAATGGGAGTGGTTTAAATTTAAAATTAGGGAAATTGCCATTAAGACAAGTAAATTCATTTCTAAAAGGAAAAAACAAAAACAGCAGAGCTTCATTAAAGAAATAAATCATCTGTGTCTTAAAACAGATTTGACAGTAGAACAGCAAGTTAAATTAGACGACCTACAAAACCAATTAGATAATTTATACCTGGAAAAAGCGAAAGGGGCATTTATTCGCTCAAGAGCTCATTGACTAGAGGAAGGTGAAAAGAACACTTCTTATTTCTTTAGTCTGGAAAAACACAGACAAATGAAAAAGAAAATTCACAAGTTGCTCACTTATAATACTAACATTGATAATCAAAACCAAGTCAATGAGGAAATAAGATCATTTTATAATAACCTGTATAAGTCTAAATTTTTGTTTGTGGATTGTAATTTATTTTTTGATAAAATTAAGGGTTGTAACAAAAAAATTGATGAGAGCTTTATCCAACATATGGAGGGTGACTTTCAAATTGAAGAACTGGATGTAGCCATTAATCAGATGTCAAAAGGGAGGTCTCCAGGACTTGATGGTCTAACTGTGGAATTTTACATCTTTTTTTGGGAAGATATTAGAGAACTGCTCTATCATGCCTTTTTGGAATGTATTGCAACTGGACACCTGGCTCCCACCATTGAACAAGGAGTTATTACACTAATCCCAAAACCCAATAAGGATAAACTTTTGCTTGACAACTAGAGGCCGATAACTTGATTATGTAATGACTACAAACTACTAGCACATATATATTCTATTAGGTTAGACAAAGGTTGAAAAAATTTGGTTGATGAGTGTCAGTCAGCTTTTGTTCAGGGTACGAACATACATAACAATACTAGACTGATTCTTGATTTGTTAGACTATAGGGACTTTATTAAAACCAACAGTTATGGATTGTTTCTAGATTTTTTTTCAAGGTATTTGACACTGTTGAGCATCCCTTTTTGTTAAAGACTCTACACTTTTTGGGTTTTGGGGTTAACTATTGTAATATTGTTGAAATGCTATGTACTGACATTAGCAGCTCTGTCTCTTTGAATCCTGGATTGACCCCTAGATTCTCTGTGTTGCGTGGTATTCGACAGGGTTGCCCCATTTCCCCAAAATCTTTTATATTGGCTACTCAATTGCTAACTTTCCTCATCAATAATTCTACTGATATTCAAGGAATTACAATATTCAGCATAGAATTTAGGATAAGTCAATTCGCAGATGATACATGTATCTTTTTAAAAGATAAATCAATGGTAAAGAAAACTCTCAACACTATTTCAGCCTTCTCAAAAGCATCCGGATTATCTCTTAATATCAAAAAATGCAAACTACTCCCTATACATAATAGCGATGAATCCTCTATTGCATCAATTGAAGTTAAACCTGACGTTAACTACTTAGGATTAACAATATCAAAAAATAGAATTAGAAGAGAAGACATTAATATTTCTAACAGTATTGCAGATATGAAGAAATCACTTCGTGTGTCGTTGGTTGACGAGAGACCTTACTATTTTTGGCAGAATTACTTTTATCTAAAGAAGAGGGTATCTCCAAATTAATTTTTCCTTGTCACTCCCTATATGTCTCCTCAAAAAATATTAACAAAGCTAACACAGTTATTTTTCAGTTTCTATGGAAAAATAAAACTCACTACATCAAAAGATCCCAACTGGTTATAGAGTTTGAAAAAGGTGGTATTAAGGCTCCAGAATTTGAATCAATGATTGGTATATTTAGAGTAAATTGGTTAAAAGCCTGTCTAGCACAAGCTAACTCCATGTGGTTCCACATTCCAAGATCTTTGGGATTGTTTATATTGCGAATATAATAATAAACGTGAATCCACTGTGTACTCGTATGCAACTTTATTAGAGAATCCGCTTATTTTTCAAAATAAAAGATTGTTCAGACTCAGATAATAAATACATCGGAAATAATTACCGTATTTTGCACACCATAAGGCGCACCGCGTTATTAGGCACAGTCTCAATTACAGGGTCTATTTCTGTACTTAAGCCATACATAATGCGCACCGTATTATTAGGTGCATTCTTGAAACAAAAGGACCATTGATTCATTGATTTTGAATTCTCTCGCAACTGCTCTATTCCCATTTACAACCACGTAACTGATAGCCTGTAATTTGAATTGTGCCTTGTAAGCATGTCTCTTTGCTGGTGCCATTTTCAGGGGTCCTTTGCCAAACATGTTGTTTTGCAGTATACCGGTACAGTATATACCAACCTGCCGGGGACGTGGCGGCGGTAGACGTACCTAATGTAGACAGCTCTCTAATCGGTTTATCGCTGCCAGCGTTCTCAGTGCACACATAAGGCACACCGGGTTTAAAGGCGCACCGTCGATTTTTGAGAAAATTGAAGGCTTTTAAGTGCACCTTATAGTGCGGAAAATACGGTAATTACCGTATTTCTTGGGCGGCCGGCGGCCTGGTACCAATTGATCCGCCCGGGGGTTGGGGACCACTGCTCTATCCCATTGCTTTTGGACAGACATAAAAAATTGGATATTGCTAAAAATCAACAATGCTCCACATCATATTCTGTTATTTATGGATGACTTTGATGGTCCTGTTTCAGACATTATTAATATAATTTTGTTACTCGGAAAATACCATATCCATTGTGCCAAATGGAGAAATTGCAAGCCCTCCTTCATAGGATTTATTAATTGATTTAAGTTGTGTTTCAAGTATCAGAAAAGTGGAAAATAACAAAAATGCCAGGAACATAAGTTCGGACATTGCTTGCCATCTGTTATTTTAGTTTCTAAAAATACCTGTCCTTTTGCTCCTTTATGTGTACTTTAGTGTCTCAAGTATGTTGTAATTTATGCACCTTCAATCCTTACTGTACTTGGTTGTGTTTCTCTTACAGAATCCCCTTTTTGCTCTATTCTTTTTTTCTTCACACACACACACACACACACACACACACACACACACACACACACACACACACACACACACACACAC
>BJFM01002185.1:138128-150499 GCA_016586285.1 Arothron firmamentum | reverse complement strand
TATAGTTTTATTTTACTTTCCCATTATGATCTACTCATTTCCCTCGAGAACCCAAGGAATCGGTTGTAATAAACAATTAAAGACCACGTTTCCAAAAAGTTTAGACCATCTGACTCTACAGTCATCATATCTGATGGTCAAACAGCTGTTGGGATGCCTGATGAACTTTCTCTCTAATATTGATAACTTTATTAGTGAAGAAGCTTATAAAGACTTTACAATTAAGCGCAGAAGGAATAAGTGGATCCAAAGAATTTTTGGTTAATATGGCTGTAGAAAAGAAACCTGTGGTTATTCTGTTGTTGTTTTTTTTTTATTTAAAGAATACCAGCCCGGACTTAAAGACAGTGTGCAGCAGAACCTAACTGAAGAAAAATTTACATTATGCTGTCTGTTACGACCTGCTGACACCAATATGGCTGCTTTTATCAGAAATATAGATTTTTTTTGTACTTCACATGGATATGGGTAGCTCCAGTATTTCCCACATGATATTTATAATTACTTTGGCCTTTTACACATTTTAGAACATATTCAGTATGTGCAGAAGTGAAAACGCATGAAAAAAACCATTTCCATTGTAAACTGCTTTCTCTCTTCAGGGGTCTTTTCTCAGGGTGTGTTTTGTAGGAGATTTGAAAGTATGATCTGAGTTTAGCACCTCAAACATGGACAGCATAGTTCAGTGGTTAAACCTTTTGCCTCACAGCAAGAAGGTTCTAGGCTCAGATCCCCTGGGGGCCATGGCCTTTTTTCTTTTTCACCCCAGTCTACGTGGGTTTTCTCTGCCTACTCCGGCTTCCTCCCGCAGTCCAAAGACATGCATTTGAGGGACAGGCAGATTGCCTACTCTAAACTGTAATTTTCTGATAAGAGACTGTACTTAGCTACATTTTTTCCATTGGAGGCAGGTAGGTGAGACAACAAACCCTGTCGAGAGAAACATGGCAGCATGACATTAACATTGCTGGCACAAATGTGGTTTTGTATTAATTGCACCTCTGTCAAATCCAAGTTAATTATAACGAGCCCAGATGAGGCCAGTGGGTCTGCTTCACTCTCCTCCACTTGTGTCACAATTCATTTCATTTTACCAAACATTTAAGTAGGTGCCATGTTTGTTGTCTTTACGGCTTTGCATCACTGTCATTCGGCCAAATAAGCAACTGCTCTCTGCACCCCAGTTCCAGCTAGCCTGAGCCCTGTCTCTCTCAACGTGATCTCAATTATTTAAGTAATTACACATGTCTTGAGGTGTTTGAGCAGAGTGCTGAATTACAAAAGCTGGAAAATTGCAAAAAAGAAACCCTTGATGTTAAGAAAGGGAGGCAATAAACTCCATCTCATGTTCAATTGGCTAAATATTTTAAAGGCTTGTGCTGTGGCTGGTGGGTTGCTAAAATTTCATTTGTGGTCAGTTTCAACAAACATCGTGTGGCTTCTTCACCCAGGGGGCACAAAAAAAGCCCATGTGAGCACGTGCATCTGTCATAGTGTAACTGGATGAGGTGCCGAGCATGCAAGAGACACTTGGTACTTAGTGGCAAATACTATCGTGGATGATCCAAAACATGCTCTTAGTACAGTTTACAAATGCTGTTATTCTAAAGCTAGTCATGAAATCAACATTTCCTTTTGTAATTACACTGGGTGGTTGTTACTGTTATGTAACTTTGTAAAATTATTGCCTATACAGTATATATACTATACTACAGGTGTGTCAGAGCATGTGGGGAAAAGAGCTGCTTGGCGGAGGTCAAAGCTCTCCACATGATTTTCTGCTTATTTGTGCTGTTGTTTGTCAGTGAAAAACATCTCTGGCCATTCATCTCCTTGTGATGAAAACACCAACATCATTTGAAGTAAAAATACTGGTAAACTGGAGAAATAAAAGTTCCGGCCGCATTTTGTCAAATCACTGGAGCAAAACCAGCAACACGTACACACAACAGATACAATGTTACATAATCAGCGCTGGTTGAAGTTTATTTTTGTGACTTCCCCCTTATCGCTTTCCACACCACATTCCCTCAAGGGCCCTTAAGAAGAAAAAGACAAACAGCCTGCCTGATGCTGACAATTCAGTTCAGTTCATCTTTATTTATACAGCGTCTGTTACAATCCAAATTGTCTGTAGGCACTTTACAGAAACCCAGAGCCTGACCCCCAACAAGCAACAGTGGAAGAAAAAACTCCCATTTCACAGGAAGAAACCTTGGGCAGGACCACAAACGGACCCTCCTGCGGATAGACAGATGGGTAAAGAAGAAGGAGAAGAGGCGAAGAACAGATAAAGAAGAGAAGAGATGTCTAAAATGCGTCTAATAAGCTTTCTGAGAGGAAGGTCTTCAATATAGTCTGTAAGGAGAGAGGGAGTTAGCCTCTCGTTCCTGGACAGGGAGCTAGCTCCACAGAAGGGGGCCTGATGGCTGAACCAGCATTCTGAGAGTAGAGTCTTGATTAAACAGCAAGCCAATGAAGAGTCATTGGCCAGATCTTCAGTCACCATGGCCACGAGCTGGGTAGTATCTTCCAGATCTTCTTCCAAGATCCTGCAGTATTTGCTTTGCTTTGAGTGGATTGAACGTGGGGCTGGCCAGAGGGTGAGCGGGCATCAGACCGTGCCTACCTGCGACCTCTGCCTATAGTGTCCACCCCATTTAGGCGTATAGCCATGGACATCATTGGCCTGATGGTGCGGAGCAATGAATGACACCAGTATATTTTGGTGCGCTGTAGTTACGCTACAGGGTTCCCCAACGCTCTTCCATTGCGCACTGTCACTGCCCCTGCTGTGCTGTGTTGTTTCATCCAGCTGTTTTCTAGGGTTCATGTTCCAGACAAGATCATAATGGACCAATTAACCTTCACCTCCAGACTCCTGTAGCTCTTCCATTGACAGCTGGGGATGGATGGCTTGGTTCAGCGATTCAACCAAACCCTGAAGAAGATGCTGCAGAAATTGGTGGCCTACACCGGATGAGACTGGGACCAGTGGTTGCCCTTCTTGTTGTTTGCCTACCAGGAGGTTCCTCAAGCATCCACTTTTTTTGCCATTTATCTGCTGTATGGCTGGGAGGTCCAAGGATTGTTGGACCTGCTACTAAAGACCTGGGAGGCTTCCACAACTGGTGCCAGTGACCTGTTATGACCCCATAGGGGACAGGTTTTTATTTCAGTGGCTGCCTTGCAGTGTGGTTCCCACTCCCTGTCGGGAGGGGGTGCTGTTCTGTGTTTTGTGTGGGTGTGGGTGTGAGTGTGTATGTCTAGGTGGTGTCCTGAGATTGGCTGGAGGAGCGGCGGCGCGCAGTTTAAAAGAGGACCTGCTCGTTCCCCGGACCGCTCCATTCTTTTGGCCTCCGAGTCGACACCAGCCTGTGCTACCCAGTTTCGTGGACCTTTGATTGTTTTCAAGATTGTGTGTGAAAGTACTGCATGTGGCAGGCACCTTTTTCTTTTTCCATTTTTGATTCCAACGAGGAACGTCCCGGGTCGGTAGGGGGAAGAAGCCTTTTCTTTTCCACACGTTTTTCTCTGTGTTCTCTTTATTAGGAAGGCAGGTCAGAGCCCTGTGTTTTATTTTTTTCCCTTTATTAGGTCATTTAGTGAGCTTCTTTGTTTCCAGTGGCTTTTGTTTGTTGTTTTGGCTGTGGCCCTGATGTCTTAATTCCCGGAGTTTTTTGTTAATAAACTGAATTCTCACTACACAAAGAGGAATCCCTCCTTTTTTTCCCTTTATGTTGCGGCCTGGAACCCTAGACTGGTCGTAACAGACCGCAGTGTGGACCAGTTTGTGTTGGAGATGAGGGATTGGCTGGCAAAATACCAAGACGAGGCGGAGGTCAACCTACGTGAGGCCCACAGTCAGAAGGCATGGTATGACGAACAGGCCAGACACCAACCCCAGCCCAGCCAGAAGATCCTGCTTCTCCTGCCATCTTCCAACAGCAAGCTGCTCGTTAAGCATGCAAAATCCTCAGAAAGATGGGACCTATTACCTACAAGCCCGACAAGAAGAAGGCAAAGCAAATCTACCATGTTAACCGGTTGAAGGAGTGGAAGGAGGCTCTTGCTTGGGATCCTGTGGCATCCCTGCTGGTGACAGAGGTAGACAGAGATGGGGAGGAGTGAGGACTGCAGTGCTGCCTACCTGGATGATTTGGTCATCTTCAGCGACATCTGGGAGCAGCACCTGCATCATCTGGAGCAAATCCTACGACAGATCTAGCAGGCAGGCCTGAAACTGTATCCTACCAAGTGTCAGTGGGTGAAAGAGGAGGTGAAGTACTTGGGTTATCGGTTTGGACGAGGCAAGGTCCAACCACAGGTGAACAAGGTCGAAGCAATCTGTAGCTGCCCATGCCCACGTACAAAGAAGGAGGTGAGATCCTTCTTTGGACTGGCCAGCTGGTACAGGAGATTCATCCTACAATTCGCAACCAACACTTCCCCCTGACAGCTCTGACAGTGAAGGACCAGAGGAAACCTGTCGGCTGAAATGAGGGCTGTGAAACTGCATTATAGACCCGCAAGGTCTGCTTGTGCTCTTCTCCAGTGCTGAAGGAGTCCCAACTTCAGCCAGCAGTTTTTGGTCCAGATCAATGCCTCTGCAGTGGGACTGGTGGTGGTCCTGGCTGGTCCTGGGAGTTTGATTTGTGCCTCCTATACACTAGAAGACTTTGTTAAAACTTTGATAAAGCTTTTAAAAGACTGTCATCTGACACCCTCTCACATCTAAAGACTTTAATAAGACTTTTTAGTCACAGACTAGGCACAGAGAAAACTCTGCAACGGGGGGCCACTAATTACAAGACTATAACTAGATACTCTTGAAATTATTTTCCATCATGTACCTCTTGGAAATTTCCATCAAACACTTTTAAGCAGAGCAAAATGGAAGAGGAAGAGATGCAGCTTTTGGCAGTAGCCACCATTGTGTGCGCAGAGATTTCTTTTAAAAAGAAAAAAGCCCCAAAAGAACAGAAGACACCAGAGAATATGAACATGGCCCTGGTTGAGAGAGGGCGGCAAAGTCTTTCTGTCCTACAAATGGAACTTGAGGTGAGTCGCATGTTGTCGTATCCTCAAGGTGCAAAGATACCATATAGTACAGATAAAGGCCACAGTTTATTAGCCAGGTTAATACGGGTTAATTCATTTCTTTACAAATCACCTCTTGTTTGCTAAAGATATCTATGATTGTATGCTATCTAAATAAATATATGTCTATAAATCTGGTTTTTATCTATTTATTGATCAAAACCAGAAAATAAACATGAAAAACGGCATCCAATTCGAATCCATAAAGCTAAAACTGTATTAAAATCTTTAGAATTCCAATTAAGCCAATAACATTAAACTCAAAGAACTACTTCAAAGAACTACTTCACAAGACAGCAGAGGAAAAATTTCACTACGTGCTGGGAAAAAGTTGCACCACTTTTTACAAACAAAATATCAAGTTCCGTAAGGCCATCGGTGCAAGAGAGCAACTGTCTGTAACCCTCCGATATTTGGCCACAGGTGTGTAACCCCCAAGCCTCATCAATAACAATGTACTATTTTATAATAGCAGTTGAAAACACATAGCTCAAAGAATACAATGTGAAGTTTACATTCCTTAACATTTTTTTTTAGGTTTTTACATGTGAAACCTTTCAGTCTCTGGGATTCCTGTATCGCATCGGCAGCACAACTATCTCCAAAATTGTCATCTCGACTTGTAAGGCAGTATATAAAGTGCTGAAAGAAAATTATTTGAAGGTAACCATAACAATTAAAAGGTCCAAGAGTTAATTATAAATTAACTATTATATGAATTATATTGTATATTGAAGGAGTGGAAGGAGGCTCTGTGTTGTTCCATTATCTTTAGACACCAACATCTGAGACTGGGTGGAGAGCTATAGCCAAAAATTTCTATGAGAAGTGGCAGTATCCAAATTACCTTGGTGCCTTGCATGGAAAGCATATTTACATACAGCCATCTGGTCATTCAGGAAGCAATTACAAAGGTCGTTTCTCTGTGGTTTTAATGGCTGTCATAGATGCAAGTGAATGTAGGCAGTCAGGTCAGGCTTTCAGATGGTGGTCTTTTTGCTCACTCAAACGTTCGCAGAGCCATGGATGGAGGCCATCTTAATGTTCCTCCGCCGGCACCCCTGCCTAACAGCAAACACCATGATGCTATACATGTTTGTTGAAGATGATGCCTTCCCCCTTTGCTTTGACCTGCAAAAGCCATACTCACACAGAGAGCTGAATCATGACCGGAAAGTCTACAATTATCGTGTCTCAAGAGCTCGATGAGTTGTTGAAAATGCTTTTGACATTTTAGCAAAGAGGCTCAGGTTGTTCAGAACCACAATCTGCCTAGATCCAGAAAAGGTGGTTGAGATGTGTAGGTCACAAGCCTACACAACATCCACATTGGTTGACTGGGAGCATGATGACCAGGAGGTAATGCCAGGTGAATGAGGCAAGAAGGGCCTGGGGCCTTTCATGATGTGGAGGGCTGCAGGTCACACAATCCCACCCAAAAGGGTCAAAAACCAAAGAGATCTGATGAAAGAATATTTTGTCTCACTACAAGGTCAAGTTTCATGGCAAGAAAACCACATTTAGCATATGCATCAGCATTATATACTGCATCGTTGATTTCCATATTCTTTTCTGCAATGGTGACCTATGACTCTAATTAATCCTTTTTTTTCAGTCTATTCCCTATAACGCTTTTAATGTTGCTGTATCTCTGTATTGGCAGTTCCTTGGTGTACATTTTATTGTTAAGAATAAAAACAGCATAAAGAAGATAATTGTAGCAAGAAGTGTTTTTATTAGGGCTGTCAAACGATTAAAAATTTTAATCGAGTCAATTACGTCTTAAAAATTAATAAATCGTAATTAATCGCAATTCAAATTATCCCCAAAATATGTCATATTTTTCCTGTAAATTATTGTTAGAATGGAAAGAAATGACACAAGGCGGATATATACTCAGCATACATACAGCAACATACTGTATTTGTTCATTACAACCATAAATCCCCACTGTATGGCATTAATATTGTTCAAGAACATTATTTATTTCTGAGACAGCATTCTTTTTTTCTCTTCAAAATCAACAAGACTTTTTCCTTTCTTTCTCTTTCTTTCAGTAACAGGACAGTATTTTCCCCCCTCTTCAAACTAGCACAACAGGGACACTCTTTTTTTTTTTTTTCTTATCAAAAATTCAAAACCAGAATGTCAGGCTAAATCTACCTGCTTTAAGCTTCACCATATACAGTGAACTCTCGCTATAACGCGGTTCACTTTTCGCGGATTGTTCTCCATGACTAAATATACTGTATTTTACGGGGTGAGGCGGGTTTACCCGGACTGATTTCTGCCGTCTGGTAAATTGTCGGCTGCGTCCGCGCTGTGTGCGTTTATAAAGATTGTGAGGAGGGATTATGAGGCCGTAACATGTATTTGAATACAAGTAGCAAATAGGTTTCTATTTCGCGGATTTAGTTTATCGCGGGGGATTTTCAGAACGTAACCCCTGCGATAAAAAGAGGGTTCACTGTAAATCAAATGTTGAAGCTAGCTGGAGCTTTGGAACTGGAAGCCCCCGGATGCTGATGTTCCAGATGGTGCTTTAGTCTAGAATAGCTCCGGTAGAACCGGAACTCCTTCCTGCAGTGAGTGAAATTACTATCTGGTTATTTATTGTTGCATCTGTATTCTTTTTAAACTGAAATTCCCCATCCAGAGGGCCAACCTGCTCTTCCTCCATGTTTACATTCACCGCACGCATGCATCCGCTCTGCTCACTGCGCGTCACTGCACTTCTGAGTGGTATTATGGGATGTATGGGGCGGGTCATTCTGCACGTGCGTCAAATGCATGAAAATTTTTAACGGCACTAATTCTAAAAATTAATTATCGCCCGTTAACGCGATAATTTTGACAGCACTAGTTTTTATACAAGAATTTTAAATTCAACAATTGCCAAGTGCAGGACAAAACATACAAGTGCAACACAATGCTATTACA
Organism: Arothron firmamentum; assembly: GCA_016586285.1. Classification (NCBI taxonomy): domain Eukaryota; kingdom Metazoa; phylum Chordata; class Actinopteri; order Tetraodontiformes; family Tetraodontidae; genus Arothron; species Arothron firmamentum. The sequence continues at coordinate 142,459 of BJFM01002185.1, read as the reverse complement.
TTGTAAACAAGGTCATAACATACATTCCAAGTACACAGACAGAACTGCTAGTAACAACAGTAAAGTTAGCTTCATTAACTGTATTATTAACCTCCTGAGATCAAATATCTTTTGGTATATTATGGGTCTTACCCTTTAAGACTTTCCTCAGTTGCATGGAGCAGTCACATGAAACTTGCCTGCTGTTGTGGAACCTGAGGTGGCTTGTAAGTGTGGAGATAAGATAATGGTATTGGGACTTGCCCTTGAGGTTGTGCTTGCAGGTTGTGTAGGGTGTTCCTGGCAGGTCAAATTTTGATCTCGCTCTTGTATGCCATACAAAACTGCCATGATATATTTTTTGGCTCTCGTTCTCATTAATTTGTCTTAACTCAGCTGCCACTTGGTTTCCAAATGTGGACTCAGCATCTCCAGGACTTTTGAAACCAGACTGCACCGTGTTGAACAGCTCTATTTCAGACTCAGATGTGGCACTTTTGTGAATCATTTTTGAAGGTGGCTGATTTACAATGGGCTCAGATGTACTGCTGGTAGAGGAATGGCTGGAAGATGCTGATGGATGTGGATTTGATGTAGACTGGATGTCTGAGTAACTCAGGGTGGAGTAATAGGATCCAACGTCGGGTGTATCCTCATCACCGGGACACCCATCTGCTAAATCCTGGTCCTGGGTTCCCACATTATTTTCAAACTGTTAAAGAAATAAAGTATTTAAAAATAATATTTCTACTATGTGAATACTCTTAAAAGGCTGTACACTTTGTTAACATTATGGAAAGTCTAGATTGCTTTTGAGTGATGTTTTTTTTTTCAATTTCAAAGAATATTTGAAAGTTAATCTGTAAGATTTCGCCCTGTGACAGCTGGGATAGGCTCCAGCAGACCCCTGCGACCCAAGTGATGTGGATTAAGCAGATTATTGTATCTCTTATTGTCAGTGGTTGCTTGGTGGTAATAATGGAGTGGTGCTTACAACACTTGCAGAAATGCAAGGTTTGTTTTGAGCCATTGTTGTTTTGGCGTGAGGGGCTTGTCTCCACTTCCACTTGGCAATGGCTTTAGGAGACGATGGTATTGTGTCCTAAAGCACAAGCTCCTCGTTTTCACCTCTCCAACTGAAATACAGAAAAACATAAATGTTTGTAGCAATAAAAAATAAAAAAGTCATTTGCATGTACATGCAAATGACTTTTTTATTTTATCAGATTAAAAGCAGCCTTAATAATGTTGATAACCTATATATATAACAAAATATACATTACGATTCTATTATCAAAATCAAATGCCCAGAAAAACACATAGCTGCTGAGTGACACAGATTGCACACTACTTGCAAATGTTCCTTTAAAAATTACTCAATATAGGCACAGCAAGCCTCATTGCTAAAGGCAGAAATTGCATGAATGCATGCAATTGCAATGTCCATCTGCATCAGAAATAGCTATTTTGTTTTTGTTTTGTTTGTTTTTGTTTTTTTTACCATGATAGGCATGCAAGAACAATCTGTATCACAGAATGTACACACAATGAGAAAAGGGGTTAAGTTTTGGGGAAGCCTGCGGCCTGATATTGTAATTATGCCTGGCTGCAAATACAAAGCTAGTTATCATCTGCTGTAACATATTGCTACCTCGCAGATTGGTATCATGCACAGAACAAACATAACTTTACATAAACGTAAACCTGAGTAACAGGTAGCTACTACGTGTTAAAAGTTTATTCACCGGGGATTCCAAGGGCCACAGCAACTTCAGCCCACATTTTTTCCTTCTTCTACTTGATCGTGGTACAAGTGGGACCTTAAGTCATAGAGGCATTCCTGCTCTCCACAGCTTGACAAGTTGTTCTCCCTTTTGTACGCTCTACATAATCCTCTGAACCACCCCTAGAACTGCAGGTTCTGGAGGCGGTTCAGGTACTGGGTCTGGGACAGGTTCGGGTACTGGGTCCGAGAAAGGTTTGGGTGCTGCATCTGGGACGAGTTTGGGTACCAGTTTTGATGCTGCTGGTTGAGGTGGTAGCAGCGGCTGGGGCACAAGATTCCCGTTGCTCACGTTCCACTGGCCTTGGCGTACGGCTGGCGATGTACCTGCTGCAGCAGGTTGGGAGGTGCCCTCACCCGTTGTGCTGTTGGAGCTGCCGAAGTAGCGAGAAAGCTCACTCTCTGAACTCCACAGCCAGTATTAACTCTACCTCTATCTGGCTTAGTTGAGCCACGGGAGACAGGTTGTGCGCTGGATCCATCAACAACCAGCACATGTGACTGTTCCTGGCTTTCTCTTTTAGCTCACAAACACATACTAAAGCCAAGTCCAAAGTATAGTTTCACCAGTTCATCTAACTGCCTGCACGGCATTTTTTAGAAGCAGTGACGTGGGCTGGTCGTGATACTCTTAAAAAAAGGTCGACTTTATTCTCAACATTATACTTCAACTTTTTTTCTGAACATTGTATTTCAAATTTTTTCTCGACATTTCAACTTTTTTCTGAACATTGTATTTCAAAACGTTTTCTCGACATTTCGACTTTTTTCTCGAAGTGCACGATGAAAAAAAACTACCTCCTCATTTTTTTTTTTTCTCATGGGTGGCCTGAATACTCTTCCGTACATATATTGGACTCTTTCATTGTCAGAATAGTGTCTACTGTCCACTGTCCCTTAAAATCAACACTCGATGTTTAAATTGAATTTAAGGAACATGACATCTGTCAGTTTCTCTAAAATGAATGAGGCCCGAATAAATGAACCAAAGGCATTCCTTTACCTACATTATGTCCAATATTCATCCTGTAAATGTTCAGTCCTGTAAAACCAAATGATATAACACATGCCTACATAAGTAAACAATAATCTTCACAGCTCTGTTATAAGTTCAGGAGAAATTACTGTAGCTCTGTTAGTCCAGCTTTCTCTGACTTTAGGGTCCATATTTTTATGTTGTGTGAAGAAAGCTACAATTTTCATCATTTATCATTCTCAGTTATCTAGTTTAGTGTTTCCCTCTGCAGCTTCAAAGGAGTAGGAAATCTTCAAAAAGCTCAGCATTGAAAAAGTACAATTAGGCCAGTGTGCCAGAACAGCAAAGATGTGACATAAAAAAGAAAACCCTAAGGGTATGTTTTCTTTAGAGATGGCTGTACTTCTAAAATGGAACCTCCCCGTTAGGAAAATGTACTACTTAAGATAATAAAAAAAGTATAATAATGGTTTATAGTCTGATGTAAAGTGGGGGTTTAGTTCCTCTAATGACCAATTTTTTTATGTGTAAAGATGGGATGAAGTGAAGATCAGAAGATGCAGTTTCAGTTAAATATAAAGGAGCAACAGAGGAAACACAACTGGCAGAGTGCACTTGAATTTTACACTGAGAAGCATTCATGGGTCATTTACTCTGGCGGTGTAGTTTACCTCGCATCATCCACCTCTGCCCACGTCTGCCTGTCCAATCAGAACAAGCATGTGTTATTCAAATATCCTCCAAGGTGTTCAGACATTGGTTTCTTTTTGAAGCAACTCTGAGAGGATGGCTTTGGCTTGTTTGATTGATGTCTGCTTATGTCAACTGCAATTTGTTGCTGTCGGCTGCTTTGGTGGACAGAAAGCAGTTTCCTTTTCCATCCTTACACATGTCAGCCCAAACACAACACAAGCTCAGCTTTCACTATTTTGGCCTTAACAATAAAATCTGAAGTCATTAGTAAAAAATAAAATAAAATAAAAAATTAGCTTCTACCACAGGCTGATTATGCTACTTTCCTGGATAGGCCATTTCTGAAAGTCTTTGCCGTATGTTCAAAAAAATCGATCAGGAGATGACAATTAATGTCTGGTTTTTGTAAAAAAAATATAATTTTTTTTTAATACATTTTCAAGCTTTTATATACATTTGGATAAAAGAAACATGGAAATCAACGTTCCAAATACGTCGGATCTTTCGTACCCACTAGGTGGATGTTCTAAAGAGTAAAATTCATTGATTTTCAATCATCAAATAATGGCTGACTTTGTTATTGCACCATACACGACAAGTCCCTTGTTAAAAGGCATTTTAGTCAGAGTATATTTAAACAAACAAACAAAAAAAGTCCGAGTGCTGGTGTCAATCCTGTGGATCACCACATTCTTTTGTGAACAGACTCAAAAACCTGGTGGGACTCTCTGGCACTGTTATTAACTGGTTCACCTCCAAAGATCATAATTTTTTTTCTCAGTATGGATACCTCCTTCTCAGAAACCTGTGAAATCCAGTGCGGGATACCTCAAGGATCAATTTTAGATCCAGTCCTTTTTTAATTTATACATGCTTCCCCCTGTGGGGGCACTTTGTCCT
>BJFM01002185.1:125628-135628 GCA_016586285.1 Arothron firmamentum | reverse complement strand
AACTGCCCTTATGTTTTATCAGGGTAGATGTTGCACACTGCATCAAGATGATCTGCCAGCGGGAGTGCCTGAAAAATAAAACACATCATGTTCAAGATTTCTTTGTAAGGTCAATAGCACAGCTTCTGAAGTTACAATCTGTGGAATATGCAAAACAACTGCTACATGGCATCACTATTGTGGCACTGAGTGAATCAGAGGGTAATGACAGTTCATCAGAAAGGTGCAAGAAATACCTGAAAGCGCAAATTGCAGAAGAATCTGCCAGCATTCCAGATGAAGAGGTTAAGGGACAAGAGCCAGTGGATGCATGTGACCAGCAGATCCAAACTAACGTGCGACAGTGGGTGACACAAATATGTGAAGAGAGCAGGTCACTTGCCATGGCCGATGAGGATAAAGATAACATCCACTTCCACCCTGAGATTACTCCCCACATAGCAAGACTTGGAGGTTACTTACCACTCTGGACAGGAGTAATGTTCTTCTGAAGCACCAGCATCACTGTTCTGCTGCTGTTAAAGCAGTGTTTTAAAAAATAAAAAAATGCACTTTTTAAGCATGAAACACTACCTATTCAAGTTGACCGGTTTGTTGCTCATCACCTTTCCTTCATTGAGGGAAACATGCGGCTTTGTTCTGCAAAATAATAAGGTGAAAAGGATGTAGCTGCTGAAACGACTGTCCTAGGACCTGATCCTGTCTCCACTACTTCCCAGAGTGAAGAATACAACAGAAAAAAAAAGTTTACCCTGGTGAGGAGTCTGATGCAGCTGCAAACAGTCTTTCAACAGATGAGAATGCGGTAAAACTAGAGTGGCTTAGGAGGTCCACCCAAAAAAAGGAAGGTAGTTCTTATTCTTATCTCTCCTTGTCCTGAATGGCTGCCCGTAGATGCATCTGTGGTCCAGAAGAATGTCAAGGTGCAACTGTTAAAAAATGGAAACCATCAACAGCGTGTTAAACTTTGCAAATCGAAAGTCTGTGCATTTGATGATGCTTTTCCGAGCTCATGTTGTTCTTTTTGTGACAGCTTTTCTTTTGAAAAGGTTGTTAGCAGCAACTGATGTGACAACCAATTTCTCCAGCTAGTGAAAACAATCGGTGTGACCCAACAGGCGTACTCACAGAGGGCAGCGCTGCTGAGGGAAATCTTCACACCTGTACACCTGACCTCTGGTGTTCTCCAAATTGATGCACAATGCCACATCTCTACTGTGATTGAGAAAACCATGATGAATCTTCCAAGTGTTTATCTGATGAAACAGTGTTCCTCACAGTCCTGCAGTCTAAGCACACAAATAACAAGAGAAGTTCCACTTATGTGTACCAACATTACTGTCCTGCAGACCCGTGGAATGGCTCATCTTGAGACTGTGGCTAAAAAAGGACTCGGCCTTTCTGACTCTCCCTGCCTCATGCCAGTCCAAAGTCCAACAATGTCCCTTTGCATTCAAAAAGCAAGACAACAGCACAGGAATTGCTCTGTGTTCAGGGAATGTGACCCACAGCTAGAGTCTGGGAGAGGTTGTGTGGATTGACACTGACCTTGGCAGCAGTTGTGCAGAAGTTGCCTTACCTGAATTTCCCTCCAGTCTGGTGCTACAAGAAAAGACCTTGACTTTGAGGGCAGTCATTACATTCCAAAGAGGCTTGACCCCAGATGCTCTTGGACATTATGTGGCATACTGCAGGAGAGCTGCAAGTGTCTAGGAGGTGTATTATGACCTCGGAAGCAAAGTGAAAGCAGCATCAGAGAACACAAAGATCTGACCCCATGCTGTGTTCTACACAAAGCTACTTTGTTGCAATGCACTGATTTTGGTGATGATCCATTTTACACACATTGATTTTGGTGATGTTCCATTTTGCACATAAAATCATTGCTACAAACTTAACTTTCTTCTTTATGCAGTCATCAACTTAATTTTCAAATCATTTTGGTCATTACTCATCTTATTTTACGACAGCTTTGGCATAAAACCTAGGTGGGTGTCTAATAAATTTGTTATGCTATTCTGTAGATATTTTCCAGATTTGTAGATCTAACAAAGGTTACAACTCACAAAGTTACTGCTACAAAACCGAAACAGCGGATATTATCTTAACAGTGAGTATGGTATAATTAAAGTTTTACTGTAGGCTAGCAAAAAAAAAAACCTACAACAGTGTAACATGTCTACCTGAAGTTCATTCTGCAACGGTGGCATTCCAGGAGCTACATGGCTTTAAAGTTACAAGGCATTAGAAACAAAATGAGCAATTTACTAACCGTGCTAGCACGAGAACAAACCTTGTTTGACCGTATCCAAAACAAATGGCGAGGGTAACACCAGCACGAGAGCCTTTCCGGTGGGGACATCATCTGTAGAAATGAAAGTGTGTAATATCTATAAAAAGGTAGCAGTAAAAACAAAAGTTTTTATGGCACAAACCAGCACAAACGATGCACAAACGGTATTATTTCGGGTCGATTTGGAGCCAATGGGGGGCTGGGTGAACTCTGGATGACCTATAAAATAATAGTTAGTAACTTAAAAATGGTAGTAGCACAAATGTAAATTTTTACGGCACAAACCAGCACAAATGAAGCACAAACGAAACAGACTATTTTGTTTTGCGTGGGGTGGGGAGCCAGCTTCACGCACGTGCCAGACAACACCCTGGACAAGTCAACACTTCATCATAGAACAGACAAACTGTATATGGATAAAAGCATATTCACACTCACATTCACACCTAAGACCAATTTTGAGTTACTAATTCACCTCTCGTTTTAAATTACAAAAACAATTTTAAGTGTGGAAAGTGAAAGATCTAAGAGGGTGAGATGCTGACCCTCACTACATTGGATCTATACAATTCTCCTACTAGCAAATATATTTATATAATAGAAAGGGAAATTTACATGATAAGTATACTCGACTAGTGTGAATTTGAAGGACACGCTGACATGTCTTATTGGGAGAGGGGAATCCAGGAAAAAACGAAGGATGACATCCCCTTGTGGTGAGTTAATCAGTTAGGCTGGACTGCAGCGAGGAATACAAAACAATGGGAACATTTTATTTAACAGTGTTCATACCAGTAGGCAGTCCAATCAGGCAAACAAATCTAACCCAGTGCATGTAGATGGTTTAAGAGTGGACACTTTCACAAATAACTTTCTGATCCAGATAGGAGCTTAGAGACGGAAAGCTGTAAGTCATTAAGTGGTGTAGAAATCAACTAAATGCAGTTTTATTTGTATTGCGCCTTTTTGTCTCTAGGTGCTTTACAGAGGCAGAACCCCCAGGTAAGCACAGTGGCAAGGAAAAATTCCCTTTTAACAGTAAGAAACCTTGAGCAGGACCAGATTTAGAACCATCCTGCTTAAAACCAGCTGGGTAAAGGAAGAGAAGAGGGAGACAGAACAGAGAGAATAAAAGAGAGAGAGAAACACACATGCAACATAGCGAACATAATACAGCATAGCAAGTTGTTGGAAAAAAAGATTGAAGAATAAAAGTTTGATGAGCTTTGATTCTACCTGTAGCTGTAAGAACTGACTGTAACTAGACCTATCAGCTCTACACACTTTGTTAACTGTATGCTTTAATGAAGAGAAAGGTTTTAAGTTTGATCTTAAATGCAGATGTGGTGTCTGCCTCTCACACCTAGGTTGGTAACTGGTTCCATAGTAAAGCTGCCTGATAGCTAAAGTCCTCCCATTCTACTTTTATTTATTCTAGGAACTATAAGTAAACCTGCACTCTGTGATCTGAGTATTCTTTTAGGACTATACGGAACTATGAGATCCTGCAGGTAGGATGGAGATAGTCCATTGAGAGCTTTATAAGTTAGTATGAGAATCCTAAAGTCTATTCTAAATTTCACTGGAAGCCAGTGAAGAGAAGCTAAAACCGGGGAGATATGGCCCTTTTTGCTGATTCCTGTCAGAACTCTGGCTGCAGCATTTTGGATCAGATGCAGGCAATTAATCGAATCATTTGGACATTCTGACAGTAATGAGTTGCAGTGCAGTCCAGTCTAGAAGTAACAAAGGCTTGGACGAGTTTGTCAGCATCATGCTAAGACAGGATGCTCCTGGTCTTAGCAATGTTATGGAGGTGAAAGAAGGCGGTCCTAGAAACCTGTTTAATATGAGGGAGAAATGACATGTCCTGGTCGAAGATAACTCCCAAAGTTCTTCACATTCATACTGGAGGACAAAGTAATGCCATCCAAAGAGAGAATGCTGTCAGATAATCTAGTCCTCAGATGTTTAGGTCCAAGAACAATTACTTCAGTTTTGTCTGAGTTTAATAGTAAGAAATTGGAGGTCATCCAGTCTTTTATGTCTTTGAGATATGCCTGGAGTCTAGCTAATGGCTGTTTCTTCAGGCTTCATGGAAAAATACAGCTGCGTATCAATGAAAATGTACATGCATAGCAATGAAAATATATACGCACAGCAATGAAAATTGCTAATAATATATTATAATATATAATATTTCCTAGAGGGAACATGAAAAGACTGAACAGAATTAGCCCAAGCACTCAGTCCTGTGGAACATGATGATGAACCTTTCAACACAGAGAAGAAATATCATTAACATGAACTAAATGAAATCTATCTGATAAATAAGAAGAGATGTTGATGGTGCAATCATATGTGGTGCTAAGAAAGTGGCTTTTGACTAGGAGAAAAACCTAATATTTATTGGGTATGAATGAAAGATCTGCCCTTTCCTCATAAGCATCTTTTTTTAGTCAACTGACGGACGTCATGCAGCTGGTCATGGTTCCCACTCAGAAATCTCCCCAATAAATGTGGGGAGCGTGTTGAATTGGTAATGAATGTCCAACCACAAGTTGGTGTTATCCTGTTTCAGATGGATACATGTCTGTTCCGTGTGGCCCATTGGAATGGTTAAAGTTACTGGAGGGAATTGGCACATAATGATGTACATGTTCTCTCTGGTGAGAGGTGTTGCAGTAAGGAGTTTGTACTGGGAGGATATACTCAGAAAAAGGCCAAAAACAGTAGGCTGAGGAGGTTTTTATCTGTACATGAATCCAACAAAACAACCGGACAACCGGAGCTGAGAGAGGAGAGCGACGTTTCTTTTGTCAACCCATTAAAAAAGTTGCTGACTTCTCCCAGATGGTTCCACCGGCTCTTTAGGTGCCTCTCTCGTTGGGGGCATCACCAAGGTCTGTTTGAAGATCTTGAAAAACATGGAGAGTGAGCTGTACATCTTTGACCAGCGATCCAGATAAGTTGTTGCCCAGGTACAAGCTCTTTAGGACAGATAGGAGATGATATAAGTAATTGTGGAATTATTATATGGAAAGGCTGGGGTTTGGAACTTGTGTGAGTTACTGATGGAATCCTTTTGACCTCCACTCCTGACTGCAGTCACACGATCCTACCACAAATACTCCTCCTTTCTGTGACAGCAGAGCCTCATGGAAAGATCCCGTGGGGTCTGTCTTGTATTCTGCATTGTAGTCAAGCCCAACCAACAGTACTCTTACAGCACAGTCTGATCAACCACAAATACTGGGAAAGTTTTAACGTTCTTTTTAGCAGAGTTAATACTACTATGCTGTCCAATCGGGCAAACAAATCAAATCCATCAGGCAAAGAAATCAGCTCAAAATCCAAACAATTTTCTTCAAAGCGGGTTTAAATACACAGGAAGTGTAATAGGAAAAATTGATGCAGGTGAGACACTTGAGGGTAACTGGGATGAGCTGGGAAGAGACAGAAGGGGAAGCAGGGAAGGAAGACCGCGACAGGGAAGAGGGGACAGGACCCATGACACCAACAAAACATTTGGTTATCTAATATAACCGCAGTTCATAGAATAATATGAGAGAGTTGTCTGCTATGGGATGTAGCCTCCTGCAGCCCTGATAGAAGCTCTTCTCTTAATCCACTAATCTTGATTGGCTGATGAAAAGTGTTCATCTGCCACACCTAATTGTCCTATCTACTACTATACATAATTCAATAAGCAAACCTTTTCTCACAGCCCAGTAAGAAGATATTCACTTGGTGTCTTGCTGAGGGGTATGGCCTGTATTGCCAGACATCTTATTGAACAAGAACCAGTTAGTGATGACTCCAGCACTAGCACTAGGACAGCACTAGCCATGCAAGGTGCAGACACATCAAGCATGTAGAACCGATTGACGGTCAGGAGCAAGGACCGACTCACTGTTGAATAAATGGCTTGAGCAGATATTCCCCTAAATAAAGCCCAGGATGCAGCTATCCCATGGGTAGAGTGCACCTGCCCTAACCATAACCCACCAGTGGCTGCAGACCAATGTTCATACATGCCACAACTGTAGTCTCCACCCTGTAGTGGGTGAGCCACTGCTTTGTGAATGGCTGTTAGCAAGCTGCTATTGCTGCCAGATAAATCTAACAGTGGAAAGGTATTTCCCTTTATCAATCAGGTCCTGTAAAGAAGACAATATCACTGGCACATAACACTTAAATGGGATGGCGCCCTGTTCAAGACCCTCCCCTACAGGCAATAGGACAAGTCTTCTGCCAAGGCTGGGCACCCAGCTCACCAGTTCAACACTAATGTTAAAATTAGTGCCACCATCGCTAACATCAGGTATATTTTACCCCATATAATATCCTGGTTATTATACAGTTTTCATCAATTTATGTAAAAGTACAACACTGTATGCCAAATTGTAGTACTCTTCTTTAATTTCCTAATATACAATATTACATAAAATAACAAAAAAGGTACCCAGGGGGACTCTTTAAAAAGGCAGCTAAATGATTGAAAAATCGGGTAATCCTTAACGAGAAATTTCCAAATAAAAAAGATAATGGAGCTGGGAACTTGTTCTTCAGTCCACCTATTCCTGGGACATGTGAGCCTTGTCTGGTGAAGGCAGAATCACTGACAACTGTGGAAGAGATGGACAAAAAATGGCATTTTTTTGAGAGGGGAAAAATGACCAAATCTTTTTGACTATATGAATTTCCTTGGAAATTACCATTAAGTGTTTATTGTTTATTCATAGCCATTATACTAATTAAGGATTACATGCAAATTCTGGGACAACTCTAACTTATGTTATGCCTTACATGCAGTCAGTACAGGCAGGGTAGTAATGGTGAGGATGCACTGTTCGATGGCAGACATGACACCCGTGTTGTGTCTTCCTTTCCGAGCCTTTGGGGCAGTCAGCACACCTCACTGAGGGACCTCCGCTTCCTGCTGCGACTGCTCCAACCTCACCCGCAGCACGGCTGATGAGTGTCATTGCCAAAGCCTGTATATACTGCCTTCTCTTCATTTGTGTGTCACTTCTCTTCATTGCATTCTCCTTGTGTATGATCCATGAGTGTATCACACCAGCGTTCATCGTGCCATATAGCATAAACGGTAGCCACCTATTGGGGTGGCCATTTGTCTGGTGGTATGGCTTTTTCTCTTATGACTTGAATTGCTAGGCTCAATGCCATCAATATCATCCTCATCATCATCACTTGGTTCTGGTATGTAGTCGTTATCATTGTCACTGTCATACATCACTTCTGCTTCCACATGATGAACATCTTTATCACTGCTTTCCCTGAACAGAAGTTTTTGTATTTCCTTCTCAGTCAGTTATTTTACTGATTTTCTGGACTTTTATTTTTTGTCCTCCTTTTGAGTGCTACAACTTGACTTGTAGCTAGCTAGCTAACAATTGCAGATTTAAATTCACATTAGCTACATGTTACTTACTTGTTAGTATGCCAGAGTAACCAAGCCTGTGACAGGATGACAGCTGTGGATGAATTGGGGCACAGAATATGGCCGGCCAGAATGCTGTTTCCCTTGAAAAGTGCAAAGGGCACCTGATTTAAACACACAAACACCAACATCAGGTAAATTCCACCCATAAAATATATTACTCTCACTAATGTCGGCTGAAAATCACCTGACGTAAGCCTCTTGAAAAAACCATAGATGGGAGGAGGGGAAACAGACATACCATTAATGACATCAGTGTACAGCCTGAAGCTACCCAAGGACCCATGCAACTCAGACAGCAGCAACACAATGAAAATCACATGACAAGAACTGTGTGGGTGAAAATCACCCGACGTTAGTATTCTAGGGATGTTTTGGGGCTGTCGTGGTTGACACGACTCTACAACATTGCGTGGACATCGGGGGCAGTGCCGCTGGCTTGGCAGACCAGGGTGGTGGTCCCGCTTTTTAAGAAAGGGGACCAGAGGGTGTGTTCCAACTATAGGGGGATCACACTCCTCAGCCTCCCTGGTAAGGTCTATTCAGGGGTACTGGAGAGGAGGGTCCGTCGAATAGTTGAATCAGATTCAGGAGGAGCAATGTGGTTTTTGTCCTGGACATTGAACTGCAGACCAGCTACATACCCTCAGCAGGGTCCATAAGGGTGCATGGAAATTTGCCCAACCAGTCCACATGTGTTTTGTGAACTTGGAGAAAGTATTCGACTGTGTCCCTGTGGGGTGTTTTCTGGGAATATGGTGTGTTGGGCCCCCTGATATGGTCCGTCTGCTCCTTGTAAAACTGGTTTCAGAGCTTTGTCCGCATTCCTGGCAGTAAGTTGGGCTTGTTTCCATTGTGGGTTGGACCAGGGCTGCCCTTTGTCACCAAATCTGTTCATAAATTTTATGGACAGAACTTCTAGGCACAGCCATGGTGTTGAGGTGGTCCAGTTTGGTGACCTCAGGATTAAGTCTCTGCTCTTTGCAAATGATGTGGTTCTGTTGGCTTCATCATTCTATATAAAGAGGTGGCTCTCATGATTCTAATAACGTGAAGGAATCAGAATACATGACAGTTTTTTGAAAACTTGAAAAACATATTTTGTAAAAATCAATTGCACAATGTTAACAACTACTGAACATTAATTTAAGTTTAAGTTAGTCTTGATATTCCAAGATGTGTTCCAAAACATGCGGCTGAGGTGGTTTAGCAAATTGCTCATGTTGCCTCCTGCGTCTACAACATCAGCTAAGCATCATTTACAGAGAATCGTTGTTTGTTTGACCAATTTTACTGACATTTTACAGGACACTCCAACGCAGCATAGCAAAAGAGTCCCCTTTTTGCCACATGCGATCCAAACATTGTGTACGCTGCGTACTAACAGTTATTGCAGTATATGAAAAATTCATATAATAACTATAAAAATAAACACCGGTATTCAGTATAACCGGTATACTGCCCAGCTTTACATGTAGGGGAGCTGAGAAGTATTCCGCTGTGGAGGGGCTGAAAACATATCCACAGATCTCTGTGTGCAACTGGACTTGATTAGATTCCCTTGAAGATGTTTCGCCTCCTCTTCAGAAGGCTTCTTCAGTTCTAAACTCACTGGGAGCAGCCCTTGCATGCTAATGTCAGGCATCTCAGATTGCTGAGGGCTTTATCCCAGTAATTTAGGAGACAGGACACATCAGACCCATCCTTTAGCCCACTGCTTACAGCTTCCTCCTGAGAAGTTGAAATGATACTCTTCCTCTTTTACTTCATGGATTTTTCATGCATTTTTTTAAACAATATTAGTAATTGTAGGAGCATGAACAATCCAACCCAGCAGGACTCTTGGCTCTTGCTCTAAAAAAAGGCTCAGCTGTGACTGCAACAATTATGGCAGGATTTTGAGCTGTCCCGGTCGGTTGGTTCAGTTGCTTTTTGAAGGGCTTTGCTATGTCAGTTCCTGCAGATACTGAACAGTCTCCAGCAGAGTAAAGACCAAGGTCCTCTAAGTCACAGTTTAATGTGTTTATATTGCTGTGGTAAAGCTAATAGAGTTGTGATAACTCCATACCTGCCACAAGCAGAGATGGGAGGAGGGAAGGAAAATCCAGCGTGAAGTGTCCCACAAGGCCCAGAGCTGTCTGTGGGCAAGAGTGCAACTGACAGATAAAGCATTTGACAGTTACACATTGCTATGGGATGACAACAAATATGACTAGAATTTTAAAATACTCATCCCTTCAGTC
>BJFM01002185.1:103519-125544 GCA_016586285.1 Arothron firmamentum | reverse complement strand
TCTCTCTCTCTCTCTCTCTCTCTCTCTCCCTCTCTCTCTCTCACATTCTCCCATACATGTTTTTCTGCAAGTCAATTTTATTCTAATTTAAATTTCATATGGACAAGTGGGGAAGAGAAAGAGAATTACTAAGCGATCTTTGATTTATTCCATCCTCATTTTCCCTTGCAAAGATGGCTTTTCTGATTTCTTGATTTCTATTCATGGATGAGCACTTTCACTAATCCACTCTTCATAAATTCTCCCATTACTGATCATCACATTACCACAAAATGCTTTTCATTAAGGTGATGTCCTATTCAACTAATCCCAACAACAGCATGACACTACAAACCTCACACCTACGTTGGCGTTGTGGGTTTAGTCTATTCCAGAGAGACGTGATTACGGTTAGAAAGGTTAGTTTCCCACTGTCATCTTCTACAAAACACCTGATGCATACTTGCAATTAATTAATGCTTCGCAACAGAATTAACTGGAGAACTAAGGTCCAGTTAGTTTGGAGTCTCATTAATAGTATTCATAACACACAAGATTAAATTACCATTTCATTATATTTACAGATTGCTTTTGTAATAAAATGCACCATGCGATTAGCTTTCATCCGAAATCAGCCATCACTGCATTTGTATTCTTTTTTTCTTTTTTTTCACTAAATCCCAAAATGTCTTACCATTGAGAGTACCATTTTGTCTGGATCACAACAAGTAGGACGAAGGGCACTGGTGATCAAACATGGATGACAGGAGAAGCAAACCCTGAAAACTTAACAAGAACAGAAGATGAAAGACCCCGAACAACTGCAGAGAAATTGAAGAAACACAAGGAATGCAGCCACCTGTAGAAAACTGAAGTTAGTTGCTAGATTTGCTTAAATTCCAAATAAGCTCTGAATGACAAATCACTCAGCAGCTGCATGACAAGGTTAGGTACATGTAGTAGTGAAGGAAGATCAGGTTTTAGCGTAAAAAGTTTCTCCTGCCAAAATGTAATCATTTTGGAATTTAGTTAATCCCCAATTCATAGGGTGAATGGTAATATGTCTTTTTCTTAATCATTGTGTCTCCAACAGAGTTCCATAGCAGGCTACATTCCTCCTGCTGACATCTCAGACTGTGTGCACACAAAAGCCTTCCATTCCTTTTCACGTCGCTTTGACAACAGGGTAAAACACACGGCACATCTAAGCACTGTCGAGCAGCCAATCACAGAGTCAGTTCAGCCTCAGCAATAATCCATCTGAGATCCTCCTAATTCCCTTAAAATAACAGATCAGGGCAGCCGCATTTGACAGGAAGATTCCAACAGCTTTTCCCCCCACCTCTCCAGGTGAGATACATTCTTCTCTCTTCTGGGTTGTTTGAATTCCGTTTGAAGACTCCTAAAGAGTCTGCAATCTATATGTGAGTTTGTTCGATTTGTTGTGTCCTTACATCGTTTCTTGAGATTCTAGAAGCACTCTGTTTTCCTCGATTTTGATTAATTATTATATCCTTTTCTGAGGTATGTATAAATCAGAACTTGAATAATTCTTCCTACTTCAGCCATACTGGCTGAAACAGAACATTTATAGCACAATTTATTTATTCATTTTTTTTTATTATTGTTATTCATATTTATGTTTTTCATGTTCACAGGTGAAGCCACTTCCCCTGTCCACATGGAATTGATCATTTAAGTCAGAGTTTTACCTCACTACATTTCTAGAAAGCCTTGGCAAATCAGAATGGAACTCCAAGAGAAGAAGTTCAAATAAATGTCAAGTCTGAACATCCATCACGGACATTGATGGTTGTGTGATGGCATGGGAACGCGGTCCTGCATCACACTGTGTGCACTGAATACCTTTCTGGGGGGCCTCGGCTCTTTGGATCAGAGCTCAGAGCGAAAAAGTTTAAAAATATCTGAACATCCATGTTGACCAGCAGGAGGACAGCATAGCCAAGCCTATGTCCATCCATCCATCTATCCATCCATCCAGCCATCCAGCCATCCAGCCATCCATCCATCGTTTACCAGCGAAGTAAAGGGGAGGAGCCTATCATAGCTGCCTTTGAGGTGGGGCCACCATCCAAAGTCACCATCCACATAAAATGCAAGTTTGGGCAAATAAGAAAAGCTTAAGGCATTGGTGCTTACCGCTGCACCGCTGCGCCTCTGAACGCTGATCACACAATGCATTATAGAGAAAAAACAGCATTGCACACAGACAAGACCAGACCAGCATTGCACACAGACCTTGCACACAGACAAGGTCGACAGCAAAGACTTCTTCAGTGCTTTCAACTCATTGAAAGAAACAAAAGCTTTCATGTTGTGTTCAAGTTCTAACAGACTTAAAAGCACTCATTGATCAGAAATTATGACTTATGCTTCCACAGTGGTGAGTAAAGCGAGAACAGCTGGTACCCATGGTACACACACACACACACACACACACACACACAAAGACACAACACAAAATCTGATTGTTGACAGTTTTCAGGAGTCTGCAATACTTCAGTTGCATTGTGAGAACACTAGGCAGACTAAATAAAAGGATTATTAAAGTAATTGAGCATTTCTCCCCTGTTTCTTGGTCTGACCCCATCAGCCTGGATACTGGAGGCAGTTACAGCGAGGAGACAAATGTTCAATCGTCTGCAAAGCAAGTTATTAGAGGCAGAAGTAGGTCTTTAACACCCCACTGTCATAAGGTAGTGGATAATTTGCTTTCAGGCACCATGCATGTTCTCGACCAACTGACTCAGAGACACTACCTTTTAATCAGTTTGCTTCATAGCCAGTAATGTGCGTATCTTCATCATGCAGATGTCATTTTAGCATTTGTTGAGTCTGAACAGATCTTCAGCAAATCCTGTTTACATGGTAAAGTCTGATGTGAATAATCCCACCAGGTCTAAAACAAATGGTGGGACTACAGTATCTCTCGTGGCAGCTTGCAGAATCATGTGCTCTCAGAAGGCAGCAATCCTTCTCATGTTTCTCCTGATGGTCTCTGCAGACAGGTTCATTCATGAAAATCGACTCTGTACAGGATTTGGCTCTCGACTCTGCAAAGGAAGTATCTCGGTTTTCCTTAAGTATTGTTGTTCATTCTTTTTCACTCTGAAGTTTCTGGATCTCCTATTTAATTTTAATTAGGTGGCCCTAATATTTGACTAAAATGACATTGCGTAAAGGGAACATGAAAACATTTACTTGTCTGTTGTCACTCTTCAGGTGCAGCAGATCTCCATCACCAGCCTTTAACTGCACTGATATTAAGACCTTCCTAATGTATCTGCTCCCACACAAACTCGTCAAAAATGGGTCCCATCCCAGGTTGAGACCTGATTGGTGATTCTGGGCTGGCTGGAGGAGTGTTTAATACTTTAAGGAGCTCTTTTCTGGAATTACACCTCTTATGAGCTCCTCCCCCCACTCCTCTGCCCCTCCTCTTTTTTTGTTGTAGTTGTTTCCTTCCCGGTTTCCCAGGTAAAATGTCTAATTATATGAGCATCTGAAAATAGTTAATATTCTTGAAAATATATTAACAAATTAATAAATGACAAGTAAATTATGCAAAGGTGCACATACACATTTAATGGCATCATCGATAATGGATGTGTCAACGAACTTAAGGAGACGCAACCCAGTTACAACCATAAAAACGACATCAGGCTGTAGATGGAACATCTGCAGTTTGGAGTATACACAAGGAAACTTGTCATTATTTACTTATTTCATTATATTTCTTGTTGCGTAAGACAGTAGTAAAAAGAGATCCCTGTCCAAAATTGTGGAATTAGTAGAGCAATGGTTACCTTTACACATTTCCCCTTAAAAAAAAAAAAGCCATATATATCCCGTCCTATCACTTCATTTAATGTCCCAGCAGCACTGTAAACCGTGTCTACACAATGCTATCTCATGTTATTCTTATGTAGTCTGGCTGTTTACAGTATTACTGGTTGATTGATGTACTCCAGCATGGCATCGAAACGTTAAATTTAGAAATGAAGAATCCAGATAAGAAAGGCGCGATTAATATTGTCCAGTTTGCTCCTTAAGGAATAAAACATTTTATCAACTAATTAAACACTCGGGCTATTTTAATCATTTTGATGATGCCAATTTTAGTTTTTGCTCCAGAGGACAGCATTCAAACATAATAAGCCTCAACATATGCTGACCCTTCGCAATGTGACCTTTCAGTGTCTGCATAGATCAGGGCTATTCGATTAATTTGGAACTGGGGCCAGTTCATGAATCTGAGGCAAAATAAGGTACTGGAGAATATAAGTAATCACGATAATGATAAAGAAAACACTTAAGGAGTCACTATATCGTATTTTGTAAATGCAGATTAACATATGCACATAAATCCACACATGGACAACTGAAATAACCTTTATCAGTTTTGGACATAAATCAGACACCTGATTTATGATTTACACCAGCCATATCACAGATATTTACGATCACACTCATTTAATTATCAGGCAACATCAAAGACACACACACACACACACTCACACACACACACACACACACACATATACTGTGTATATATATATATATATATATATATATATATATATATATATATATATATATATATATATATATATTATGTGTGTGTATATCCCTTTGATGTATGACCCATGATATACTGAGTTAAAAAAATGTTACTAAGTGTTTTTATGTGTTTTTAGACATAAAAAGAAGAACTGATTTGTTTCTGTTTTTTTCACCAAATTTTCATATATATACGTATACTGAATTGAATTGAAAGTAAAATGTATCTCGCCCAACAGAAATAAAACCAAAGTGCACATGGTACAGAACAGAACAGAATTGCACCCTGTTCAGATTAGCCAGAGCAGTTGTTTCCATTTTCCACTAAACTGACAAACAGCTTAAATTCAACAAATGCGAACAAGACTTCATTGTGTGCTTGTAATTATAACAATATAACATTGCATGACACTTTAGCAAGGCAAAATATTTCAAAATGCATACAACAATAACCACCTCGCCCATTTAAGCTCTGCTACCGAGGACAAATCACCAACAGTCCCTTAGTTGACCTTTATAAATTCTTTTTATCTGCCTTTATTGACATTGCATCAGGCACCTCAATATTCAGTTCAGTTGAGTTGTATCATATCAAGGAAGCATTAAGTACATAATATAATAACAATACTAATACTACTACTACAACTACTAATATTAATAATAATAATAATATTTAATAATAATAATAATAATAATAATAATAATAATAATAATAATAATAATAATAATAATAATAATAATACATAATAATACAGAATATTTAAAAATCACTTTTCTCAGTACTCAAAGATGCTTTTCACAAAAAAAAGGGTTATGTGTAGGCTATACTAAAGAGGTGGGTCTTGGGGACTTTTTTGAAGGAGGTAAGTGTGGGCAGTCGCTGATCTGTTTAGGTAGGGCATTCCAGAGGGTAGGGGTGGCAATGGAGATGGCCCGGTCCCCCCAGGTTTTACATTTAGCACTGGTTGGGGGAGACAGAATATGAGCATTTGCTGAAGAGAGGGCACGGGAGGGTTATATGGTGATGCTCAGCGAAGTAAGCAGGCGCCAGGTTATGGAGAGACTTGAAGACGATGGTAAAGGAAATGGATACGCTGAGGGATGGGATGGGCAGCCAGTGGAGGTCTTTGAGGACGGGGTGATATGCTCGCTGGAGGCAGTACGGGTAAGGAGAAGTGTTTTGGATGTACTGGAGCCTGTTGATGAGTCTGGAGGGTAAGCCATAGAGCAGGCTGTTGCAGTAGTCGATGCGGTGCTAAGGGTGCTAAGACTGCCCTGGCCAACGCGGCACTGCTGACGCATCTCACGCCCCAAGCGGCCATTGCTGTGACGACTGATAGATCTGATGTAGCAGTGGGAGCGGTGGTCAAGCAATGAGTGGGTGGTGCATGGCAACCCCTTGCGTTTTTCAGCCATAAGCTGCAGGACAATGACCGTAGGTATAGTGTTTTTGACCGGGAGTAGCTGACGTTGTACCTCACTACGCAACATTTCCGTTTCCTGCTGGAGGGCCGCTCTTTTACGGCTTTTGTTGACCAAGGTGACTGACTGAGACGTGGCCTCCTTTTTTATATCTTTTTGGATGTTTCTTTTTTTTTAATTCCGTGGACAGTATTGGATTTAATTTGCTTCGAATTCCATTTTGATCATATGACAAAAGAAATCCTCTGTTTGAGGGGACACAATGCTGGTGGAGGGTAAGCAGCGTCAGAAGCTCCTACGCCAAGCAACTTATGGCATGCCAACACTCTGGGTACAGACAGATAACTCCTGACGCTATATACCTCCTACAATATTCCAAACAGAACTGTGATTTCATACACTATCAGCAGTGTATGCACTTGCAACAAAACCACAGGAACCACCCACACAGTTCGCTCTTTTTTTCTTATTAATAAATCATGGAGCTCCATGATGGCTGTTTCCCTCCGTTTCTCACATTATGAGGATCCCTGATATCCTCTTTTCTTTACTTAATTTTGACAATTCTCCTTTTCTTATTTAATTATGAATTTTAAATCAGATTGGATTGTCAGCACAGACAGATTTTGGAATTTTCCAATAATGCAGTATTGTATTGTATTGTACGACTTACTGCTGCATACTGGTTACCTTTTTGTAGACAGGCATGCTGTCTGTACCCACAGTCCGCCTCGATTATTCCTGACGTTTTCCTGTCTCAATCCTTCTTCTCAATGACGTCAGGGTCACTAATTTGATTTGGCTCATTTATCCCTGTTGAGCCGCGTGTTAGTTTGGATCAAGAAAAGGAAAATTGTCAAAAGTGCGGTTTATTCAGTTTTAATCAGGATGATCGGTGGCATCTGAGCAGTCGGAGGTCAACAAGACTGATTTGTCTGGGGAGAATCTGGCAGCTCTGTGAAACCACGTGACATGAGGACGTCACTACATGCTGTTTGGGAAATGTTGTCACGATGGATACAATTGATTTATGCTGGAAAAAAAGGAGCATCGCAGCAGCTCATGAGTGGAGATGTTTAAAATATTTCACAGCAGCTGATGGAACCTGGAGGGTTCACATCCGTCGCTGGAAGGGGAATGGGTCACTGCTCAGAAGAAGCAGCCATAGTGGGCAGTAATGGGAGCTGTATTGATCCGACTGTAGCGCCCACCTGCTGATTCTAATGGAAAACAGTGGGAAACATTCTCTGTCTATGGCTCACACATGGTGTATAAGCGTTCTTGCTGCCCTTCAGACGGATGAAAGCAACCAGAAGGATGTTTATTCAGGAAGTTTTAGCAACTTTTTCCTTTAGAGGCGAGTTACAGTGCTGGAGGGCAAAGAATAGCCTGAGGAGGGGTCCGTTGTGGCTGTTTGCAGGCTGATGATGCTACAATGTATCCTTTAAGGATGATGAAATGTTATTTTGAATATTAAGTAAAGATGACAGAAACACGTGTTCCCAAATGAAATGTTGAAAACTAGTCATTCTAAATGTCTGCCAGAGCCAATGGCACACAAGTTTATTTATTTATTTATTTATTTATCTTAAGCAGCGACACTTTAAAATGCTACTATACAGCATCTGCTACAATAAAGACAGAAGCGGGTCAGAGCCCTGAACCAGCTACAACAGCATATTTCTAGGCTTGCAGCAGCATCACTGTATTGAGCGTTAGGATGAAGCTGCTCTAATTATGAGCAACAGCTGAGCTAGAATAATGACTACAGAATCCCCAACTTTCTCAAGGAGGAAGGTTTTCAGCGTAATCTGAGCCATCGAGTGGGAATCATCCTCCCGTTCCCGGACAGGGAGCCTCGCAGCACTAAATAAAGTAAAATCCTTTGATATTAAGTGAAATTTTGTGAACTGTGATTACAAGGAAAAGTAACCCTAACCCTGCAGAAATGTTAGAGGTACCTAACAAATTTTCTTGTGTGTTTTTTTTCTGCTATGGGTCCTCTGTGTAATTAATTAATTAGTGTTTATAACATATGTCTCTTCTCTCCTCTATTTGTTCTTCCCCTCTTTTCATCCTTCTTTACGCATCTGTCCATCAGCAGGAGGGACCACCTGTGTGAGCCTGGTTCTGGTCAATGTTTATTACTGTTAACAGGGAGATTTTCCTGCATTGATGCTTGATGGGATCTGGGCTTCTGTGAGGCACCGAGAGACCATTTTAATTGTATAAATGTATCTGAACTGAACTGAACTGAACTGAACTGAACAGCGGTGGACATTTCAGGCATGATCCACTCCATTTATGTCTGATTAAATAAATTCTGTTTTGCAGTCATTGTTGTAATAACTTATTACAAACATAAGGGTTCAATTGCCAAAAAAAAAAGAGAAAATGAAATTGATGTAATAAAGTTTATATTACACAATTGTCACAAACACGGCTCGCTAAGTTTGCAACAAGGAGGGAGTCCACACCAAGGTCGCCTAAGGTGTTTAATTTAACTAAACATCATTACAAAGAAAATAGAGTGCATCTGAATAAGAAGTGAGTATGAAGAACCAACAATACCAACAACCTAAAGCCAGTCAGCCATGAGGTCTCAATTGTTCAGACACCAGGAAGAGAGAGAGAGAGAGAGACTGGCTCCAGCAGTTCCTTTTATAGGTTTGCCCACACCCATAGGTGGGGCCATCTCCTCTGACGGCACAGCTCTGAACCGGCAGTTAGGAGAAAGAGCTAAGGTGAGCAAGAGGCCGTCACACAATATAATATTTATCTAGTTAAAATAATCAATCCAGTTTTCAGTGTGTTGACAGTCAGCTGCTCTTCTTTCTTTCTTTATTTTTTTGCTTTTGATGATAAATGTCTGCTGTTTATTGCAGCCATCATTAGAGAAGATTTACTGATTACTAAATTAAACTTCCCACCACTTTTTAGCTATAATTGTTAACACAAAATATGTGGCCGCAGTTGCTTTTCTGGGTGCTACGGCTGCAGCTGTCAGCTGTCGCACACATCTGCAGGCAGAAACCGGAAAAATGGAACGCCGATCAGCCAGTGCAGAGACACTTTCTAAAATACAGAGATTATACTGCAGCTCTCTGCAGGTTTTCTCACAGTGCAAAAGTTGGCTTTGGTCACTCAAGCATCTGAGGTTTGGCTGCAGACAGGATGGTGATGACTTCAGTAAGGCTGCTCTGTTATTTTTTTTAGCGCTGCATAAAATAAAGAACCATGATCATTTGTTTGGGAATCACGAAAGATCTGCATTCGCAGTAGTAGATCAGTCCTCCTCTCTAATGTCATTTCTTTGGCCGCCTGAATGAATCCAGCCATCACGCTTTCCCCGACACATGTCGGTATCGGTGCCATGACATCTAGGACAAAATCATACAGTCATGACCAGATGACAACATCTGAGTTGGCAACGTGATGAATGAAGGGACAAAGATAATTCAAGATAAGGTGCTTCCACATTCCAGCTGTTTTAGATCGGGCACAGGAGTCTAAAACTTCAGGTAACCTGACAGACATGTGGGTGAAGACAAAGTCTGGACCAATGTAAAGACTGAAAGTAAGCTGCTAGAAGACACAATATAAAGAAACAATTACCATGGTGTAAATGAGGGGCATTTAAGTAATTCCTCATAGATGTCCCAGTCCAGAGATAAACATTTTCATGTGTTTCTGTGTAGCTGTGGATTAATTATGATTAATTAAGATGTTCTGATGTTCTGTATTCATTGTTGATGGAATTTACAGGAACAAAAATGGGAACCTTTGGAAATTTCATGCTTTTCTGTATCAGGTTGTCGTAAAATGTAATCTGATTATCAGGTCAAGGGAATTGACCTGATTACTATTACTTATACTATACTATAAGTATTAGTATTAGAATTATAGTATTATTATTATTGTGGTTATTGTGACGATTGCTGCTGTAACAAGTGAATTTCCCATGTCTCGGATAAATAGTATTTCTATTCTATTCTATTCTATTCTATTCTATTCTATTGCACCTAAAATGTAAAACACACAAACACACAACAAAAACAATCTTATCTTTCACATCTTTATTTAACCCCAAAAAATCTCAAACTGGTGTGACCTCAGAAAAGCTAAGCTAAGTGTGTGAGCTGAGCTGACCTGTTCTCAGGTGTGAGGATCAGAGAAACTTTAACTGATGAAAACCACTTATGCCTGTTTGCTCCTACGTGGGCCATGTCTCACCAAACGACCTTTCATTTAAAATAAACGATTATGTCGAGCTGGAAGGGGTAACAAACTGATTTTGAAGATGCGAAGGTGGTGTGTAAAATCTGAACCAACGGAGTGTCTGGACGCCATAAAAGACAGCACTAGACTGATCAACGTGGAAAGAACAAGCAGCACTCCATCTGGCATTGGAAGGGAACTGGATCTATCCTGAAAATACCATCAGGTCCTGGCCATCCTGCAGTCGCTGATAAGTACCTAAGGCCAGGAATACACCCCATATCTAGCAGCTTTTCATGAAATTAACAAAGCCAACCTGATCTCCATCTGTGTACAAGATTGTTGTTCATATCTCACAGCAAGTGCTTCAACTGCAATTAATCCTCAGAATTCTGTTTTGCATATTTGCATAAATGATCTGAAGAAGCCATATGTTCCGCCTGCGTTAAAGGCTTGACATCAGCATGGGGGAACATGCTGCATGAGGATCTGCAAAGTGTGTGTGCCTCCATTTCTCATTTGAATTTGTTTCCTCAGCAGCGGTGAAAGTATCGCCCTGTTTATAGAGAGAACATTTCAGGTAAAAATTGTCAACTTCCGTCACATTTCGGCTGTTCCTTCACGAAGACATTGCGTTCTCAGGGACTCTCTCTGGACGGGTAGCAGCCATCTCTCCTGATTTTAGCTATCCAAACGATAGCGTACTTGCCTTTTCAAATCTGTTGACGCTGTGTTGTTTTCTTGGCCAGGTTCATATTTATATTCAATATCTATGAAACAATTGTGATCATATAAGCTAAGTCATTCAAGTTGAGCAACAATCAGTAAAAAAAAGTTTCTGGGGACATTTATTAACAGCCGGGGTGGTCATTGAGGGAGCTTGGGCTGATAAAGCAAGTAACTTTTCCCTCTAAGAAACGTATTTATCATTTGATGATTTGTGTACTTATAACATGTTTATACCACTCCTGCTAATGTTTTCACCAGCAACACCACTTTTCAAGCCATCATATGTGAAACCATCAGCAGGACGCGACTTTCAGTTCGTGGGTCTCTAGTGAACTCAAATACTAGTTTTCTCTTTGTGTTATTATAGGAGTGGAAAGATGACAAATCGGCTAAATCATCACATGTTATTGCATTCACTTATTATGCCTTAACCGCAACAATTATTGTGATACACAAACCAATTTGAAACCTCTGATTTAATTGCTTTGTACAGCAGGTATGCGTGTGTGCATGTGCATTACAGAGTCCATTTTGGCTGCAGTAAAAATGGAAGCAGCATTCACAGAGCAAGTCAAGCCTCTCAGGAGTCTGCTTACAGGTCCTCAGTCAAGACCTGTAACATGGTTACACATGATTCCAGCATGGAGTTGATCCAGTGATCACTGAGCCCGAGGACCATATGTCATTAGAGCAAGGCCCTACAAGAATCCAGGACATCTGGCAGGTACCGGAGCGAGGGTCTAGAGGGCCACTGTTAACACGAGGAAGAGAAAAGTAGCACTTAACTGCTCCTGGAGCAGTATAGACATGGGATACCAGAGCAGGTTCTATGAAGCTCAAACCAAGTCCTCGTCAGATCAAGGTAGCAGACATGAGACACAGACAGCACAGACTGGATTCCCACCTCCTCGTGGAGCCTACAGTCACAGATCAGGCTCTTTTAGGACTCTTCCAAAACAATAAGTGAGGAGAGGGACAGGAGACCAGGCTCACGTGTCATAGATACAGTAGCTCCTGCTAAGGAAGAAAAGCCTAAGGCTGAGTTCAGGTCTTTTATAACTCGCATCAAAATCCAAATAATACAATTCAAAACTCACTCTACATCGCAATTTGTTGCATCCAGGGCTGCATCCCATCAGGGTACCCACGGTTCCCCTTGTCCACTGCCAAAAGTGTCAACGACGGGCACATGGCCACCAAAACCGGCCCAAGAAACAATAAAACAAGAAAACCTGATGAAAACAAAAACATTTTTCAGAACTTACCAAGATTAGAATTGAAAGTTGAGGATAAGCGCTCAGCAATCACTTGGTGAGCTGACAAAAAGAAAAATCTCATCTCTCAAAATGTGTTGTGGTCTTTTAATATTTGAAACTTTGATTCAATCCAAATCAATTAAACTTTATTTATACAGCAAGTGTTACAATCATTATAACCTTAGGTGCTTTACAGGATGCCAGGGCCCACCCCCCAATGGGCAATCAAGACACTCCCCTTTAACAGGAGCAAACCTTGAGCAGGAGCAGACTCATGTGGGGGACCGTCCTGCTGATGGGTAAAGGGGGAGGAGAAGGAGAGATAGAGCAGAGGAAGGAGAGAAAGAAGAGGAGAGCATACATACAAATACTGTAACTATATGGAGGATGTAAAACCTAAACTGAGCAGGTCAGTTGGGTCAGAGGTCAGTAGGTCAGTGCACAACTGTGGGGTTAGCGATACCTGTAGATAGATGGGAGAGGAGATGAGAAAGGACGAGAGGAAGAGAGAGGAGAAAGGAGGAGTGTAGAAAGGAGGATGGCTCATGCCTCCATGAGCCAACCTCATGAAAAAGTAAAGCTGTCAGGTGATCATGCTTGTGTCCCCCGGCAGCCTGGGTCCATAGCTGTCCTGATCCTGCAGTTGTGTGGTTTTGTGCGTCTGTGTGTGGAAGCTCTGCTCTTCCTTCCGGGTGTGTGGTTGGCCTGCTTTCCTCGGCTCACGCTGGTGGCTGTCACACCTGCAGCTGATGGCGGACGGGCAGGCGTTTTAAGCAGCTGTCACCGTTCACCAGCACGTTTGAGCATCTTGTCACTATATCTCACTGTCCATAAAGCCCTGTTTCACCAGCAGAATCTCCTGTCTGCAGCTTCGGGTCCAATTCAGAGTCACCGAACTAGACAATGAATGTTAGTTTGACTGTAGGGACTGTAGCTGTAATGACTATGAGCTTTCTGAGAGAGATATTTTTCTGTCCACTCTTGTTGTACTGTTCTTTAAAGAATGAGTGTTTTGAGACGGGGCGCGGTGTACTGGGATGATCTGATGCTCCTAGCTTCTCCCCACAAGATGGAGCTGGCCCTCTGAGCACCTGTTAGGTCAGGAGAGGTATTTTAAAATCTGGTCTTCTAGATTTAAGGGGCAGGAGCCAACACAGGGTCTGAGTCTCCAGCCTCGGAGAGGCTCCAGTGGATGTGTGGTAGACATCTCATCCCAAACATTTAGCCTTTGGCATCGTTTGACTGTGTTAATTATAGTCATTTAGATATCTGGGGTGTAATTTTTATTTTCATGTTTTGTGTCTTATTTGCTGTATATTTGCAGAATATTTTAAAATGGGAGAGCAGATGAACAGATCTGAACCAGATTAGCTTTTTAACAGCCTTTTAGATCAGGTGTCTTAATTTTCTCTGCGGTATTCGTTGATCCCAGAATTGCTGATCAAGAGTTACTCCAGGAGAATGCAAGTACTTGTGATGGAAATTAGATGTTTACCCTCATAATGATGAAAGCAGAGGGAGGATTAAACTGAAAGACCATGTTTGATTTCCAGATTATTATGTTGACTTATGACATATTCATGCCAGCCCTCTTTTACAAAGGATTACACACATCTGATAGAAAATCAAAGTCAAGTGGTCACATTCTGTGATGTCTGAAGGTAGAGGAGATGTAAATTACTGCAAGCACAGTTAGAATGAAGTCAAGATGATGCATTTCTTTTTATTTCCCATCTGCTTCAGGATTCGCTTTTGCAAGGAAAACATTCCTGCAGTTTAGCTCTGAGCAAAATCAGTTTGAACTTAACACACTTTCCTGTTTAATGACACAACCTCAAGTGTGATTTCTGCTCTTCAAAAAATGTTCATTAAATTGAAATTTGGCGTGTTTAAATCTCAGCAATACAAATTTGTTAATAATATAATCGATGAGATATAATACCGGCATTACAAACCAGTACGCTATGATCGGGTGTGAGCCTCGGTTCTCCTGCTGTTCGGCGAACAGTTTAGTGCATGTTTACACCTGCTCCAAGAGCGGTTGTGGGTATGTTTCCTTGGATCGATTGTTGTTTCTTTGCTTGGCTTTGTTTTACTTTAGCATTTGATGCCCCTGGAACAATTTCTGCATTCTGGGGTCAAACTGTGAGCTTAAACCCTCCATTAAATGTCATGTGACATCAGTTTAACAATGAATGTCTAAGTTTGAGTATACAAGTTCATATAATGTTTTATACTACAATGTATGCTGTGAAGTTATAAAAAAAAACAACAACAAAACTTCTATAGAGATTGTACTGTATTTCCAAAAATATATGTACAGTCTATTACAAAGGTTACAAAGCAAAAAGAATTGTCTATGTAACAAGAAATTGTCTAATTAAGTGACCTTGCCAGCTCTTCTTTTGGGGAAAATACATTTAACCAGTGAATATCCTCAATACTTTCATCACAGAAAAATAAATAATAAATCAACATTTTGTATTACTGTACAACCAACTAAAAGAGAAAACGACATCTAAAGTAAAGATGGAAATCCTATCAGCCATCTTTGGTCCTAAATGAAAATTATGTACAACTGAAATCTTGTGAGTGACAATAATTCATCTGCAAGATAGAAAAATATAGTGCATTTTCAATGTATTGTGAGATCTCTACTGAGGAAGATGTGTAAAAAAAAGACCAAAACAATATAAATAAAATGTACAAGTTTTACAATTAAAACATATACAAAGATTCCCTCCATCTTCAGACACAATCAACAGTGCTGCAATCTTTGGAATCATCCACTACGTGAGGAAAAGAGTGGAGCTAATTTCCAGCAGCTAACCACAAAATAGTAATCATAAAAAAACAACAGCCATCATTCCAGATCTGCTATTCCTGATTCAGTGAGTCCTCCGGCTTGTGTAGCTTCTGATTTTTTTTACATATTCCGCAAATGTGTTTTCACCAAAACAAAACCAAAAGTCATTTCGTGTCACACTGAAGAAGCTGACGTGAACCGTGCAGATGAACCAAGCCGTGACGCGACAGTGGCTTTGTTGGTGAAGCTTCCAGGTGATCTGAACCTTCCAATGATTGTACTGTGTTGTTAATCTCAATTTGGCTGAAAGTGGAGGACAGAGTCATCCTTGCTTGGAGTGTGAGACGGATGACAGATGCTAGTCTGGGAGCTGCTCGCTTTCCTGCTGACTGAAGGACTTTATGTCAGCGTTCAATCCAAAGGTCTGGGCCAGGCCCAACTGCTGAGCTCTGCTCTGTGGACGAAGTGAGTGTGTGTGTGTGTGTGTGTGTGTGTGTGTGTGTGTGTGTGTGTGTGTGTGTGTGTGTGTGTGTGTGTGTGCGTGTGAGACGGTCTTGGACTGTTTTCCTTTTACTCCCTAAACAACCAAACACACCCTGCTGGGGATATTCTGGCTTGATTAGAGACACTGATTTGCTCATCTTGATGACATTGTTGGTCTTATGTTGCATTTACAATTATGTAGAATCGAGCATAAGGTAGGCAGCAAACCAGGCAGCAAATCAGGCAGCAAACCAGATTCGAGCGAAAGAGGACATCGTCAATAGCATCTTTATGTTCTCTAACTAAAATGTGCACAACATCCATTCCTACAGAGCCTGATGTAATGCAGATAGCAAAATAGTCTTGCACCGGCAGCCCTACCCTGCTTAAACAGGTTTCCGCTGATGGTATATGTACCTCACACACACGCAATCACAATTTAAACACAGTAGCGACATCGTGTCCTGTTTAATTTTGAGTGCTTCCTTTTTTTCATTCCCCCTGGTGCAACAGTTACGCGCTCATTCTCCGGAACGTGGACAGATCCATTGCCCCGATGACCGGGGGTGACCACAGTCCTCACTTCTGTGAAGGATCTAGTCACTAGGGTAACCTCCAAGCACAGCTGCCAAACCTTATACACCATGTTGGAAGGGCGTCATGGTAACTGCTGTAACGATCCTTGATCTTTCAGAGTGGTTGCAAGTCAAATGGCAGCTTGCAGAGCCTCAGGACTGGTCCGCATCCACCACAGGGATGATTCTGGTCGGACTCAGCGCTCCTCACTGCATACAGTAAAGTGCAAAAGGCTAAACAGGATGTTGCTGACCCCTGTGAAACGGTTTAAGACACTGCTGTGTTTTCAGACATCATTAGGTGATTGAGCCAATTTATTACTTCCTACGGATTAACCTAAAACTCAGTGTTCATTCCTAAAACCAGTGCTTGTAAAACTTTCAACAACAGGACAAGTTGTGCTGTTGAGTTCCAAGTGACGGAAGGTGTGTGTATTTTTCCGTTTCACCTGTTTTGCTGCTGCGTAATTTAATGGCTGAGTTCTAAAAGCTCATTTATGCGTAAAGCTGCCACGCTGTTGTCTTGCGTTTTATTATTGTGCCATCTAAAATTGTATCATTTTTAAGATCTGTGGTGTTAAAATTTGTAGTAATTAAAAATAATTCCAGTCCTTTTGACATTTTTCTCATGAGTACAACTAAAAGCAAAAGAAAACTATTGGGATGACGTGACACCGTTTTGAAGTGATGACTGAATAATCATATTTTCTCGTGCAGGAAAACTGCACAAAAATATTCACAACCTGAAAACTTCTTGATTGTAGGCGGCGACAGATGGCACCGAGTAGGTTGATTGGCTTTCAGCGCATCGGCTCTGAAGCCACCCTCCCGCCCTCCCTCGCATCAGCTCTCCTTTTAAATCAGACATGTAAATACGTGTGGAATCAGCAGCAGTGGAGCAGGAATAAAGAGAGGAAAATGCACTGCTGCCTGCAAAGATGGGAGCCATGGGACCCAACGGGCTCTCCCTAACACCCTCAAGGGCTTCTTTGAGCACTGGGTGGGGCCAGAAGTGATGTCAGCATGACTAATTGGCGCCTTTGCAGCATTTGAAATCGTGTGTCTGCGACTCTTTTCTTCAACACCTAAGATGTCTTTGATTTCCATCACTGTTTTAGCGTATTATAGCGCCAAAACCAAACGTGTCTGTCTGCTTTGATGAGTCGGCGTAGCGCTTATTGGCGTTTGTCCTTTTTCTGAAGATCAAGCAGTTGAATTATACAACTGAATCTTTCTGAAGAGTAATTCAGCGCACATTCCTGAAAGCTTAGCACCCAAAGAGGAACGCTTTCTTTCTGTGATTATTGCTCTGTTTAGTCCAGCTCTTCTCTGCACGTACGCCTGGCCTGTTCTTTAAGTTTAAGTTCTAGACAAAAGAGCTCGTCACATAAAACAAGTAAAAAGGGAGCCCGTCCATATGTTTGAAGCCCATAAAGCATCACCGCTGGCTCGCCAAAAACAACGGCAACACTTCATCTAATGTGTTTTAAGGCAGTTTTACATCTACACCTTTTGTGGGTTGAAAAACTATTTGCAACTGAAAGACAACCTAAAATGTTGTGTGCAATATTCTGGCAAGTTGATGGAAAAATAAGTTGGAGTGGCTTCAGCGTCAGAGCAACCTTCCAACAGTGCAGGGACCCGGTGAGCTCCACATTTCATGTAGTGACAAGAAGGTACAAAGTATTGCTAATCATTTATAAAAGTCAGGTGGTTTCAGGAGCAGTTCTCCTCGTTGGTGCTGCACTATTAAAAAAGAAAAACGAAGTTGTAAAAACACTCAGAGGTTGAAACCACATCATGCAACCACTCCGGCAAGTTACTAACAAGAATGTGGAGGCAAACACACGTCGATACAAACAGTCCAGCATGTGTCAGCACGAAACGGACCTTTGAGTCCGAACCCCTGTCCGCATTCGGATAACACAGTTTACCCTGTAGTCGAGTCCAAAGGAAGGTAAAAGGAGCAAAGCTGCAGTCTTTGTCGCAAAGAGAAACAAAACCAAGATATCACAGAAAAACCACAGCAAATGTTTTTTGTTCTTCTAAAAAAAAAAAAGGTACCTAGCCTTGGTGTTCTTGTGGATCGTTTAGTTCTATTGCGCCATTTGATATGTGGTTGGATCCGTAACCCCCCAGAAACAAACAAAAAAGGAAGTGGTCTCATCCAGGTAGTTTCACTTTGTTGTTGAGTGTCGCCCTTTTCCTGCCCTCAGAAGAATCGATCACGATCCTTCACTGAGGGAAAAAAGGAATGATTTCATGCCAGACACAACAGGCGTGTGCTGACATCCTGGTTTCGCTCTGGGCACCACGCCGGATACATTCTGGCCCCGATGGCTGATTGCGGTCCATCACACCTGGACACCGGTGCCGTGGAGGTGCAACATCTGGGCTCTCATTGTCTGTATGCTGTTCATGATCTTCTTCTGATGGCCCACCAGCGTGATGCCCAAGTTCATCACATCCCTGGAGACACACACCAAATATTCAATATCTATCTATCTATCTATCTATCTATCTATCTATCTATCTATCTATCTATCTATCTATCTATCTATCTATCTATCTATCTATCTATCTGTCTGTCTGTCTGTCTGTCTGTCTGTCTGTCTGTCTGTCGGTCGTTTTTTGTGGTGAAGGTGAGATCATGTCTGAGAACGAACATGGTGACAATGATCCACTTAAAGGACTTCCTGTTTACTCACTCAAAGGACATCCTGGCCACAGACTCCAGGGCCGTGTAGCCGGCTGCGGTGAAGTTGTCTCGATATCGTTCCATCTTGATGGCTTCCAACCAGTCTCCCACGGAGCAGAAGGAGCTGAAGTCGGGTGTGCTCTGATCCAACAGTGGGCTGAGGGGCCTGGAGAATCAGCCCAGGAGATGGCGTATGTGAGACAAACCCAACGAAAATCTACTGAGGACTAAAACCAAGTTACATTAAAGAAACTCAAACAAATTCAGCTGATAAAACCAGTCTTGCAAGCTCCGACTCTCTACTGTAATTTGAAAAAAAGATTCCCATTTCCTTCTTCTCCCGTCCTCGAAGGACTGCGAGCAACGTGAACCGATGCTGCTGTTTTTGGATCGTTCACAGTGTTTGAGTAACGGCTGACACGAAGCAATGAAGAAACAGAACGTCTGCAGAAATTCACATCATCAAGGGGAATATGGAAAACTTGAAGAACAACCGGAAGACACACCTCTTTTATCTGACTTCTGGTTAGATTTAATTGATTTAATGGGGGCCTAAACATGCTGGAAAACACTTCTAATCTGGCGAAAATTCATTTCGATGAAGGTTCCATGCAGAAATGCCTCCACAGCCGAACACGTGTAGGTGTTCTCAGAGAACCCTCTGGATTTGGCTTCACCTACACGCATGAAATGCGGTGTGGTGATGTAACACCCCAACACCTACAATAGAAGTCTCTCTGAGCCAAGTGCTCATGGAAAGCTCCATTTTGACTTTATTTTCTGGCCTCGTACTTTAACGAACTCCTCTTTTATTTGAGATTTTATTGGATCATCTTAATCTTGGAACCATGAGATCAAAGCTCACGTGTATTGTGGCCGGTATGTGACCACATACTCACGGAGACACAAAAGAGGAAAGAAAGAAAGAAAGAATCAACAAACAACAAGGAACAAATGGTTAATAATAAACATCAAAGACAGAGAGAAAGCAGTTCAAAAAAACAATGAATGACAATAAAAGAAAGATCATAAAAAAAATGCAGATTCACCCAAAATTTCCACAGCCTCAAACTAAAAACAGAACGACAAATGTTCCTTCTCATTGTGTGAAAGGTAATAGTTTTTTCAAGGGTAATCAGATTTGTAAGTATCAGCCCAAACCTCAGTGCAGTTACTTAAATAAGGTGCGATGGGGGACCGCTGCAAACTGTGAAGGCAGTCATAATCTTGGCTTCGGCAGCTCCTGGTATTTTAGAACGTAAACTACAACAAAGCTTTTCATCAAGAAATCTATTTTCATTAACCTGTTTAATATTCACACCATCTATATGTATTTTTAATTGTGTATTTCTTCTGCAGTGACTGCATTGTTCATTTTGTTTCACTCAAATTTAGTGACAATTTAATTTAACCAAGTGTATGGGATGTGTGTGTGTGTGTGTGTGTGTGTGTGTGTGTGTGTGTGTGTGTGTGTGTGTGTGTGTGTGTGTGTGTGTGTGTGTGTGTGTGTGTGTGTGTGTGTGTGTTTGTGTGTGTGTGTGTGTTTGTTAGTGTGTGTGTGTGTGTGTTCCTGTACTTGCTAAAGACTGAGTACAAAAATCCTCATTCTACTAGCAAAGTGAGGACATTTTGCCTGGTCCTCCTAACTTCAAAGGCCTGTTTGAGTGTTGAGACTTGTTTTTAAGGTTGGGGGTAGAATTGGGTTTAGTTTAGGGGGTTAGTTGCGATGGAGAGGGTAAGGGTTAGGGTCAGGGGGTTAGTTGGGATGGTTAGGGTCAGGGGATTAATTGGGATGGTTAGGGTCAGGGGGTTAGTTGGGATGGTTGGTTTTAGGGTTGGACTGGTACATTATGCCTCTAAGTCCTCACAAAGATACAAGTCCAACTCACTGACTGATTGATTTGACCACATTGTGTGACTGTATTTAAGGACGTTCATACTAGAACAGAGTAGCCCCTCATCTCTGGTTTAACACTATTGATGGAAAAGCATGATGAAGGCACCAGGAGTAGAGCCAAAAAGAGTGTTCCACGCAAGGTTGTTGTTTATTGTCCCTGTTACACGTGACCGTTTCACAACTGATGATGCCAGTAACGCATTACTAAGTAATGCGCCACTCTAATCGGACTACTTTTTTCTAGTAACAAGTAATCTAACGCTTTACTTTTTCCAAACCAGTAGTCAGATTAAAGTTACTTATCAAAATCACCATGCGTTACTATTCATAAGTCCTTTTCCATCATAAAAGATGAAAATTTCTTTCTTTTTGCGTTTCTCGGAGTGACGTCACGTATGCGCCAAGTCAAGTTTTAAGCACAGGGACAACTCACGTGTCGAGAAGCCAGCGGGACAGAAATGGAGACAGGAGATAGATGTACATTGTCTAGCTGGAAATAAAATCCCTATTTTAAGTTTATTTCCGCAAAGGATAACAATGTCAGAGTTCTCTGTACACTCTGTGCTGGTGGTAACAAAATTTTATCTACCTCCAAAAACTCCATGTCAAATTTTAAAAAAACATCTGGAGTTGCAGCATGGCACAGTAAAACTTGTGGAGAATGCGAAGCAGAAAGCAGCACCAGCGATGCATGCAGGAGGTCGCCCACCAGCCAAACAACAAGCGGAGGTGGAGCTGCAAATCTAAAACCCATTAGTCAGGAAGAACTAAAGAGGTTGGTCGAATGGTATGTTGTGAAGGAAATGCTGCCCATAAAGATGGTTGATTCGCCCTTATTTTGTGACATCATTACACAATTGAATAGTAGATTAAAAATGGTGTTTTGCCAGTGTTCAGTATCAGTTTAAAAAAAGAGTCTTTATACTGTCTTTATACTGTTTTTTAATAAAACAATTAATTTTAGGTGAAAAAGTCACAATCTGATTTTTTAAAACCTATAAAAAGTATTTATGTAACGTGACTAAGTGAAGTCAAGTGACTCATTATTTGATTTTTATAAGATGATTTTTTTAGGAAATAGTTTTTAAGTTAAAATTAAAATGTAACAAGATACATTGTTGATGTTACTTCCAATAAAATGCGCGTTGGCAAAACTGGTTGTCATTTTTAAGTGGGGGTGGGGTGTTGTCTTTTATGTCTTTTACTCTAACTTTTACTCTACCTTAGTTACTTTTAAAATCAAGTAATCAGTAAAGTAACTAAAATAGGTTTAGAGGAGTAATCAGTAGTCTGATTATTTTTTTCATGTAACTGTGGCAACACTGCAACTCATGACAGACTGATTTAAAAGCTGCAGGAAATGATCATAAAGCCATATATA
>BJFM01002185.1:62881-98104 GCA_016586285.1 Arothron firmamentum | reverse complement strand
TTTTCATGCATGTGTGGCTGGCCACTCACACTGGAAGTAGAGCTCCTCGTCTCCCTCCTGATCGGCTTTGCTGTACCCACAGTGCCTGCATGTGGGAGAAGAAAGTGAAAGAATCAGCTGATTGCACGGAGGGAATAAATGCCCGAAAACACCCCTAGTTACAAGAATTTGAATGCGGCAGCTAATGCGGCTGTGCACGGCTTCTTCTCTTAAGTCTTTCTCTTAAGAAAGGCAGCACTGCAGCAGCAGCCTGCAGCCAGAGACACTAGCTGTAGCATCCAGTCATGTCACATATCAATTAAAACATGCGCAGGAACACACGTGTCTGGAACGTCTTGTGATTTAATGACATGCTGAAGGGCAACAACACTGCTGTTCTGGCACATGCAGAGAAAAGGATGGGAGTGGGGAAGTGGGATGGAATGAAATGAATTCATGTCATTCATCGTATTCAGAGGGTAGGTTTGTCGTCTTAACAGGCGTGTTTTCATTTTTGATTACTTTAATAATTTGTAAAAGAATATTTGAATATCTTTGCAAATGTAAAAACTTTTAAAGTCTTGATTATTACATACACCGGTTTAGCTGCAAATTGGGACAAATTCCGACTTCCGTTATTGCGAATGATAATCAAAGTTGGTGCAAACTAGCGCTTAAGAAAATGCCCCTGGCTTATGTGTCAGCACGACCGCATTGTGTCACTTCCTGTTTCGTCTGTTGTGTGTATTTGGTTTTACATAGACTTTTAATACAATTCTACTTCCTTATCTATGTAAATTAGAGTTAGGCAACTGCATTGCTCCTGTCTGTCACTGGGATATTTTGTTCCGTCGATTACTCAGCCTTTCACCTTCATTAGCGTTAGCTTGGCCTCGCCATCTGTGTCTCCCCGCCTTTCACCCTGCCTCCGCTCCATGTGTCAAGTGTTTAGTTATTCTTCGGCGTCCGTTCGTGACGGTAACAGGCGTAGAAGGTGTAGCTTATTCATGACTTTGGAGGCGAGGCTCAGTGAGCTTGAGGCAGGACTTGTGCCAGGAAAAGGTAGCTCTGAGTTAACTGCAGGCTTATAAAGCCTGGATGACCTCAAATTTCCTTCTTGTTTCAACAGCTGAAGTCAGTGTGTTTGGTCCTGAACGCCTCAGGAACAGGTCACCTGAAGGCATCGTTACACTAGACCTGTAATTTAATCCCTCATTTCTCTGTGAGGAATCTTGGCGTACCCTTTTGATGAGCCAAAACAATAGAAATGAAAATTGCAGTTACAATTAAACAGAAACAATCAACAGAAATATGAGAGAGAATAGCAATAACTCATAAAAACAGAAAAAAAGTGACCTCATTAGATGTACTCTACTTTGAAACAGTTACGACTCATCCTCCATTTAAAGGCCCATGGCCGTTGGGATGCAGGACTTTTTGACTCTGCCTACATTGCAAATATTAGGAACGTATTGACCCAGGATGGTGCTGGAAAGCTCATCAGGCGTTTGTTACCTATAAGGCCGTCAGAATCCCAGCTCCATGTTCTCTGGTGGAGCTAACAGCATCACACCAACCCAGGAGACTCTGCTCTCAGAATGCTGGTTCAGCCATCAGGCCCCCTGCTGTGGAGCTAGCTCCCTGTCCAGGTACGGGAAGCTAACTCCAGCCATCAGGCCCCCTGCTGTGGAGCTAGCTCCCTGTCCATGTATGGGAGGCGGGCTCCCTCTCTCCTCAAAGGCTAGACTCAAGACCTTCCTCTCAGTAAGCTTCTAATCAGGGATTCTGTAGTTACAGTCACTGTTCTAGTCAGGTTATTACCAGATTTGGAACAGGTTCACTTTTTTATTTTGCTACCATCTTGCTGCTACAGGCCCAGGCTGCCACCTTGTCCACCTTGTTGGCACAAGGCTGCAAGTCTCCCTCTCCTTTCCTCCTGTATAATTAATATATTTACATTTAAATTCAATTTTGTCAGGTTCAGCTTAGAGCACAAAAAAATGTTCTCAAATAAATGACTCAGCTACACATTCTGTTTCGGTTTATTCATTATAACTTATTTGAATTAGAACTGAATGTTTTCAAAACACAGCAAATATTTTCTGCACCGCAAGAAAACAATTATATTACAATCGGTTCAAATATCCTTTCCTCAGCAGACATATTCTCAGTTTTAGCAAATTAATTTGGTATTAGCACTTCAAGTTTTACCAACTGATTTTTCATGTCGTTATCTGTTGCGATCCAGCAGTTACGAGATGATTTAACCACCTTTTATACCGCAGCTAATGTATTTGAGTAGTTTTTGTTCCAGAAGCTTTTGGAACTCTTCTAACAGGTCCAGGTCTGCGTCTCTGAGGTGAAAATGTGACCTTCACAGCCACAATTTTAACCGTCATCACAATGTTGCACATGTGGCTGCGCTAAGATGTCTGCTTCGTTCTACTTTATTGTTTTTTATTATTACTTTAGAGTAAATATTTTCTCAAATAACAATACCATTTTGTTTGTGGGGGGTAGAGGACAAGTTCATTTCCTGTGCTTGGTTTATATTGGTCTTTGTTCCAAGGTTCCAGTTCCCCGTGCGTGATGATGATGAGCTACACGCCAAGCAGAGCTACAGTCTTTGCTGCGGTAGGACGTGTGCTGTAATGCTCTGTCTTTACGTTTTAAACTAGCACTTTGTCTTTTATTTGGCGGAAAAGCACAAAGCAAGGCTAACTCATTACGGCTGTGCCTGTGAAGGCTGCTCACTGACCCTGCCCTGTGCTTGCTAGCATGCTAGCTCAGTCTCTGAGGAAAACATCTATTTTCTGCAGACAGATCATGTTAGAAGATGGACAGCTGCAGCTTTCCAAACTTCAGATGCGCTTCTCATTCTCAGTGCAGAGTTATCAGAATTAATTATAATAGAGAAGAGAAAAAGAATTAATAATATCAGATATCAGGAAACTCAGAAAGGACGGTTTTGCTGAAACTTTTACCAAGTCTTCCACTCCACAACATTTCCATCCACATTTAATGTACGGCTGTCCAAAGATGATGCGCTGCATCAGAGCAATGCTGCTGTTAGGAGAATCCTCTCTATCTACAGACGAGAGCGTCTCCATCAAGTTGGACCTTTCCTTTCCTTTTCTCTTGATCAATGATATTTTATTAACCTGTTACTGAGCTAATACGCTACGCTGGTTTGCATGAACATGGGAAAATGGAATTTCTGCATTAGTATGATTACATAACAAGCACGTGGAGGCCAGAGCACAATTAAAATGGGCCCAGAGAACTCCAGAGAAGTCAGACTAACAGTCCAGATCGTGGATAGAGGGCGAAGTGATGAAGTGATGCGCACATGCGCTACATTTCAATTACCGTATTTTCCGGACTATAAGCCGCTACTTTTTTCCCCCAGGCTTTGAACCCTGCGCTCTATACACCGATGTGGCTTATCTATGGATCTTTCTGGGCTCATGGCCTTCAGGGGGCACTCTAGCAGGTATTGCAATAGCGAGACAGATGGAAAAGGTGACGCGAAGAAGACGCTAGTTTGAAGCCTAACAATCATTTTGCGTGTGTGCACACCCTCATCATGGAAAGCACACGAAGAAATGAATATGATGCAGCTTTTAAGTTGGAAGCAACCGATCTGGCTATCCAGGAAGGAAATAGAGCTTCTGCATGTAAGCTCAGTGCTAATGAATCAGTGGTGAGATGTTAGAGATGCCAGCCTGAAGAACTGACTCAGTGCAAAAAGACAAAGTTTTTCAGCGGTAATAAAAGCAGATGGCCTGAGGTTGAAAACGTTCTTGAGGACTTGATGAACACAGAGAGCAGACGGCCGA
The DNA here is from genome assembly GCA_016586285.1 of Arothron firmamentum. Classification (NCBI taxonomy): domain Eukaryota; kingdom Metazoa; phylum Chordata; class Actinopteri; order Tetraodontiformes; family Tetraodontidae; genus Arothron; species Arothron firmamentum. The sequence goes on along the minus strand of BJFM01002185.1, from coordinate 94,286 downwards.
GGTGTATCCACCGTAAAGATCTGACTGAAATAAACTGGAAGTGAGAATGCGAAGGTGTGTGACGGAGTTTTTCTGAGGCTGTTCAACTCCGATGCTGAAGAAGAGGACTTTAGTGGTCTCAGTGCACAAGAGGATGATGAATAAAGCATTGATGACTTTTCTATTTTGTTTAATCAGCTGTTTTACTGCCATGTTACAGGCACTGTTTGGAGACATTCAGTTAAGTTATAAAAATAAAATTGTAATTTTACAAAATATTTGTGTAAATGTGTCGTTTTTCAAAGTGGACATCTGCAGCTTATTGGTTGGTGCGGCCTATAAATGGAAAAATCTATTTTTCTTTTAAAGTTTATTGGATTGTATTCAGGTGCACTCTATAGCTCAGAAATTACGGTACCTCTGAAATGGGTGTATGACAACGGTAAGGAAAAGAACCTACGTGTCCATAGTACAACGTGTCTTCTCGTCCCCACTTTGGTCAAACGGAGGTAGCGGAGTCAATCTGGTGATCTGAGCTCCTGATTCAGGTTAGCATAAGCTAACCAAGTATATAAGACCAATGTCTGATTCTTTCATCACAGTCTGAACCTTTTTGGAGCATTTCTCTTGATGATGGTGCTAATTAAACCTTATATCTGGTTTTTCCTTTGACATGAGTTCCGGAGGTGGCTTAACTCCACCCAAAGTCCGACTACCGCTAACTGCCTGGTAGACGGACGGTCCGGTTGCATTAATGATTCACGCCAATCAAGCTAGAAGCCTGATGTAGATGCGTGTGGAAACGCACTTGCTGATCATGCAGGTAAAAAACAAATGTGTGTGAGAAGTAAGGCAACAGTGATAAGGACAAGCGGCTGGGTGTTTGCCACACACACGTTCCTCCGAGTGGAGCCATGATCTCACAAACGTCTGTGTGGCTGTATGGAGACGAGGTGGATGATGAAGATGCGGCACAATCTATCAGCACAGCATGCCACAGCACGATGCTGGTATGTGTGTGTGAGTGTGTGTGGGGGCTTCAAAGGTGGAGGCCTGTGAATGACAGAATGTAATTGACAAGCGCAGACTCACAGGAGCGGAGAGTCAATGGGGCCCGCGAGAGCGTACCTTCTCCCAATGATGAAGCCAAACACCATGAACACGAGGATGATGGTCCCCGCCACAGCCACCACAGCAATGATGATGACGGGGTTCTGCTCACTGGACACAATTGCAGCTGACGACATGGAGAAAGAAAAACACATTTTTTTAGATGGTTACACTTCAGATTCTAATATCTTATTTGAACAACAACCGCACAAAAGAGAAATCCAGGAGGAACTGCTAATTGCATGTGAGATGGGTAACGGCCCTCCCCCCTACTCCACCCTTCCCTCTCTGGGAGAGTGGGGGAGGGAGCTTCTATTTTTGAAGCGCACATAGCGTCTCTGTTTCAGAAAGTGTGCTAAACGGTCCCAGATGGCGACGGCTCTGTCCTTCATGTCAAACAAAGACAAATTCAGGTCCACATCCGCAGCTGAACACAACTGTTTGACAGAGTCCACCAAGTATCAGCTGCTGGATGAAGGAGGCTGCTGTCGGAGAAGTGGGGGAGAGGACATCTGCTCGGCTCTTATTCTTTCCAATCGATTGTCTATTTTGAGAGGAGTTGCGAGCATTAAAAAGTCATTTTACGCTCTTGCAGGATACCCTCTACGGCTTCTCTGGGTGTCAAGGACACACTGATGGCAGCGCTCACCGGTGACCTTGTCACAGGAGGCATGTGCTTATGGGTAATTAATGTGTCCTTTTACAGGGAGATGCTGAGGCGGCTGCGTCCCATCGTGCAGGTTGGATGGCGTGTATTTAAGAGAATATAAGAACTTTACAACATAAATATAGAAATACATACATGGTAAAACATGCTGGGTCAGGGTTATCCATGAACATCACTGATGGCTCCATTACTGATGATGTTAAACTGAACATGATCCAGCAGTCACACCGGTGTGTTTTTACACTCACCATCAGTAATATCTGTAATACTATTAGAATTTAATAACTTACATGCAGGTAAATAATACTTGCATGTGAAGATGTTTAAAATGTACATAAATTCTAAAAACTTCAAGAATCAAGCTGTTTAATGTCCATCACATCCTTTTTTTCCTACATCATGTTTTCCTTTTCACTTATGTTCACTGTAGAATTTGGATATTCTGTGTTCAGGGATGTTTTCTGCAGCTGATCTTTCTGAACTTCTGAGCGTTGGAACTTATCACATTTAATTGAGTTTATCCTCAGCAGCTTGTCCTCGTGCTCAGTGATTCCTCCCATGAGGCGCTGTCAGCATAAAGTTAAAGCAATTTCTGTTTGTTTGGCTTGAAAGCAAATAATTTCCCTGGAGCGACGACTGCAAAAGCAGAAAAGATGAACAGGTTGTGCACGTAGTCGCAGTTCAGAGCCGCTGCTCCACAGGCTTTCCTGCCTGGCTGCTGCTGCCATGGCACGTATTGAGACGGACAGGCAGACAGACAGGCATACAGACAGGCAGGCAGACAGACAGACAGACAGGCAGGAAGGCAGGAAGGCAGGCAGACAGACCGACAGACAGACAGACAGACAGACAGACAGACAGACAGACAGACAGACAGACAAACAGACAGACAGACAGGCAGGCAGGCAGGCAGGCAGGCAGGCAGGCAGACAGGCAGAGAGGCAGACAGGCAGGCAGACAGACAGACAGACAGACAGGCAGCATGGCAACGATGGCTTTTCATTTCCTCCATTTTTAGCTGGTTTGTGACGATGGCGTGAAGACGCTACGTGATGCACGTGATGTCTTGCAGGAGCCTACCTGTCTCCTCCTCCTTGGTGGTTATCTCCAGTCTCGGACCAAAGGTACCGTAGCCAGCTTCAGTAAAGGCTCTGATCTGGAACACGTACGCCGTGCTGGGCTTCAGGTTGTTCACTGTGGCGGATGTGGATTTGGACCTCACGGTGGAGTAGATCCTGTCCTTCTGCTCCTGTGTATCACGAAAGGGCATGGAGTTGTTCAAAGAACGGTGTGGTAGCCAGGTTTTAACGTCATTATTGGATTTATAATCCTGCCTGATTTAAGTATTATTATCTGAGCGTCATGAAAAGTATAGGAGCTGCACTTCAGAGGATGTAATTACCTCACATTTAGAAGCGGACTGAAGGGCATTTTAGAATCCTTCATCCAAATGGAAACACATTGTTACAATTTAAGATAAAACCATTAAAATAGTCCAATAACTATTTATATCAGGAGGTCTGAAATAATGTGAAGCTTCTGCTCTTTTTATGTTGTAATATACAGCTTTCACACCGAAAACTAACACATTGTTTCAGGATTTTCTAACGCAGATTGACCCACTTTTGGGCATTTTCATTTTTGCCAGCAGTCGTGAGTCTGACTTCCCACTGTGAGGGGGCGGGGCTGTTTTTTTCCTCCCTCATGTCATCATTGCATCGACGTCATCATTACACGTTTAAAGGCACCGCCTTAAACAATGCCTGAGCATTAATGCAGCTAAGGCGGATGGAATTTGTGACTAATCTAGGGTCGTAGAACCTCCAGGTGGAGGAGGCTAGCCCTTATTTCCTCCATGGTGGCTGTTACGGGTGACGCTGTCCCAACTAGCATGGCACATTAGTGTGCTGTGAGAGATTTTAAGGTGTACCACGGGGAATGGTCCGATTTTACTGAATTCATCTAAAAATGTTTTTTGCTGTATATTAATTTGCAAAGTTCATAATAGGGCCACTCAGTGCCGCCCATGGGTATCCGGTCGTATATATTTTCCACCCTTTGTTTATCACCTGTTTCAGCACCCAATCAAACGCCCGCTCCGTCAACAGACGAGCACTATTGCTATAGATAACTGTGTCCCGCACAGAGCCTGAAATCTGCGGCCGACTCTCTTCTTCTCTGCGTAAGCTAAGAAGTTTGCCCACTTCGTGATCCTGCCGGTGCGCTGCCATGATCGATAAAAATGTTGTGCCATATTGCAGGACGACAAAGGACACCTTTCAAATTGCATACGAGCCGAGCCGCTAATTTTGACAAAATGCCATGACAACACTTTCAAATGTGGAAACGACCCACTTTGACCCGGGCAAACACAGAAAATTTGTTGATTGTGGAAGGGGCTTAGTTGTTTTATGGGATATTCCACTCTGGTTTCTTTTTGCTCATGTGTTCCACTGCTCCTTCCTTAGTGTGGTCCTGGGCGAGAACATGTTTGTATGATGGAATTAGTACTCTAGGTCAGGGGAGGGCAAACTACGGCCCGCGGGCCACATACGGCCCATTAGTGGTTTTAATCCGGCCCGCCGAAGATTGGTACAGAATTAAGGCTTGATGTGAATGATTGCATTCATTTCATTTTGACTTGTAATGACAGGTATTTCAACACCAGGTGGCACAGTATGCGCAGTGATTTGATTTTGCGGAGCCCGAGCCATTTCCAATTATCGCGCTTCTTCTACTGGTCAGATCAGAACCCATCTGCAGCAATGTCAAAGAAAAGAAAAGTCGACAGTGAGTGCCGGGTGTTTAAGAAAGAATGGACGCCTCAATACCAAGGCTGTATGTCTTATTTGCCAAAAAAAATTGCGGCTTTAAAAGAATACATCCGCCGTCATTTTTCCACCATGCATGCTAATTACGCCAGCAACCTTTCAACACAAGAACGCACGGCTACCGCTGACAGGTTGGTAGCTAGCTTTCAGGCTCAGCCTTTATTCTCACCTTTATTCGAGCAACTTCCATCTAAGAAGCACGCACGAAGACAAGTTATTTACTGGCATTCAACTAGCAAAAGCCAGCAAGCCTTTCTCCGAAGGGGAGTTTCTTAAAGAGTGCATGGTAGAGACAATAAGTATTTTATGTCCTGAGAGCAAGAACAAATTTGAAAAAATTAGCTTATCACGCAGGTCAGTGACTCGCCGTATTGAAGTAATCGGTAAAAATACTTAACTAGCAAGCTAAACAAAAAAGCGGAGTCATTTACATTATATTATTTGGCACTGGACAAAAGCAATGATATAGAGGACAGCGCTCAGCTTTTATTTTTTATCAGAGGGATTAATGAGAATTTCGATATAGGAATCCCTGCAAGGAAAAACACAGGGAGAGGATTTGTTTAACAGAGTGTCAGCGGTCACACAGAGGCACAAGTTACCTTGGAGGACGCTTGCCAACATTACCACAGATGGATCATCAAATCTGACAGGAAAAAAGTTGGGATGCTCAAGAGAATTCAGGACAGGGTGAAAGAGGACCACCCTGAGCAGGAGGTAATTTTCCTACACTGCATAATTCACCAGGAAGCACTGTGTAAATCCATGTTGCAGCTTGACCACGTAGTGAAGCCAGTTGTGAAACTCGTTAACTTTATTCAAACGAGGGGACGTCACCATCGTCAGTTTCTTCATTTTCTTGAAGAAACTGACGCTGATCACACAGACTTACTTTACCATTCTAATGTCCGCTGGTTAAGTTTGGTAAAACTATGTCAACGTGTGTGGGAGCTCATGCAGGAGATTATTTCATTTTTGGAGCTATTTGAGAATACTGACAATTTTCCTGAGCTGAAAGACACAGATTGGCTTTGTGATTTAGCTTTTACTGTGGACATACTAACACACATGAACGAGCTGAATGTGAAGCTACAGGGGAAAAACCAGTTTGTGCATGAAATGCAAGCAAACGTTAGAGCCTTTAAAACCAAGCTGTATTTATTTTCGAAGCAAATGTCATACAAGTCACTTGCTCATTTCCCCACACTGGCTATGTTAAAAGAGGCCCCGCAACATGTGAAAAAATATAGGAAATCACTGGATGACCTGCATGAGGAATTTTACTGTTGGTTTTATGATTTTGGAAAAATTGACAGGGCACTTCAGCTGGTGTCATGTCCCTTCTCACAAGACCCGGAAATGGTGCCAAAGGATTTGCAGTTGGAACTGATTGATCTCCAGTGTGACATGGTGTTAACGGACAAGTTCAACTCCCTGAAACTGGATGAGTTTTATGCTTCATTAATTGCAGCCAAATTTCCAAACATCCAGAGGATGGCACAGAGGATACTGGTGTTGTTTGGCTCTACATATGTATGTGAACATGTACATATGTACCGTTAACAAATGCAGTTTTTTATATGTATCGTATCTTGTGCTGACCCTGCCCGTCCGTCAAATTTTAAAAGTCAATGTGGCCCCCGAGCCAAAAGGTTTGCCCACCCATGTTCTAGGTAGTGGAACAATTCAGCCAAGCAAATGAGGAAAATTTAAATTAGCTTTGCAGCCACAGATTATACCTTACACTAATTTAACATAATTATGTATTTATTTTTGATTTGACTGTTTTCAATTAATGTAGCTCTTTTTTTGAGTTTAGTTACAGTTCAGTTGTAGTTCTTCCTAAACACTCTTTACAGAAATTTCTCAGAAATAAGCTGAGGCCAGGATGGTACACTCTCTGATGTATACTGGTGGGTACACCCTTTGATGGTACACCATTTGATAGCACAACCTCTGATAGTGCACTCATGATGGTACACCCTCTGATGGTATACTGGTTGTACCTACCAGTATACCCTCTGATGGTATACTGGTAGGTACAACATTTGATGTTACACCCTCTGATGGTACACACTTTGATCGTATCCCTTTAGAATGTATACTGTCTGATGGTGCACCTTCTGATGGTATACCCTCTGATGTTTATACCCTCTGATGGTACACCATTTGATGGTAAACCTATCCGTCCAATCTATCTTCTACCGCTTATCTGAGGTTGGGTCGCGGGGGTAGCAGCCTAAGCAGGGAGGCCCAGACTTCCCTCTCCCCAGCTACTTCGTCCAGCTCTATACCCTCTGATGGTACACCCTCTGATAGTATACCCTCTGATGGTATATCCTCTGATAATACGTGCTCTGCTGGTATACCCTCAGAAGGTATGCTCTCTGATGGTGCATGCTCTTCAACTTGTCGTAATCTTAAGCAAACATCCATTCTGTTTGGTCATCCGAACTCAGATTCAGCATGTCCTGTCTGTTGTTTTTGCTACTTTATTTCACTAATTTGTGGAGCACATAAAAATTTGAAATAAAGTAAAATTTATCATTTCAAATTTTGTATTTTCTGTATTTCCAGAATGGGGGGGGGTATTAAATATGATGTGTGCAGAAGAAGAGGACAAACGTCCTGTGACAAACTCACCTTTTCATAGTATTTAATTTCGTACTCCTTGATGGCACCATTAGCCTGGTGAGGCTCCTGCCAGGACAGCTGAATGCTGCGCTGCTGCACTGCTTCTTTGATGAACTTGCTGATCTGGGATGGAGCTGGAAGAACAAAATAATAATTAATAAAAAGGCGCTCTGAACCTGTGAAAGCACTTCAATACAGGTCTCCGTTAAACAACTGCTACCATTCGTGACAGATTATGTCGGCATGCTTTCACAAAATGATCAATATTTCAATTCCAGCGCAAACAACACAATTAAGCCTCGTAACGAGAGAGCGGTGCTCGTCTTGACACCAAGCCACGTCTCTTCCATGAATCAATTTAAATATCTGGCTGCCAGACTACAGCATTTACACATTTATATTTGCCATTACGCATTCATTTGTCAATAACAAGAGGTAAATGTAATTGCAATTAGCCTTACACAAATGGAGTTTAGAAGATCAACACCTGAGAGTGAAAGGCGTTAGATTTAACCAGCCGAGACAGAAGCAGCTTCTATGACTGTAGAGCCTTCTGTCACTGATCGCTCCTCTAGCATCTTAAGATGTCATCACCAACATCAGTCATCAAAGTTTGCACTTGTGGATAATATTAATGCATTTCTGTCACCTATCCATCTATCTCCCACGTCTCCATCCATCCAGTAATTACCAACTACATGACTCTCAAACAGTCCACAATCCTCTGTGTGGGCGATACCATACACTATTGATAAGTAGTGTCGATTTCAGGAACATGAACTCAAAGGTTAAAGCCAACTGTAAAACCTACACTTCAGTTTCAGTTTTCTAGCATTTCACTGAGAAAATGAAAGTGTACTAAAAACATACGGTGCCAAGATTTCTCTTGTCTTATTTACAATGTAATTTTATGAGCCACAATTGAAAACAATCACATCAGACAACAGCGACACAGAGCCAGGACAAGCAACAGCTGCCAGTGTTGCTGTCAGAATCTGTGTTGTATGTCCTCGTACACTCCCTGTTTTATTTTGAGAGTCCTGTCTTCTCCAGTGTTGTTGTCAGATTTATTTCCCCTCTTTGTTCCTAAGTTGATTGCTAATGTGAGTCACCTGTGCCTTGTTCCCAGTGTATTTAAACCCGTCCCACTCTGCACCTTTTACCAGATTGTCTTTGTTTCCTGGTATTTTAGTTTTCTTCTCATTTGACTCATTTATAACTGGTTCCTTCCTTGTTTTGGAGTTTTGCCTGTTTGGTCGCCTCAATCTGCTTGCCTTGTGTATGGTCTCCTGTTTCCAATCGGATTAAAGATTTTGCATATCGGACTTTGTTCCTCTGCCTCACTTCCTCTTTGCATCCTCTTTGGCCCACACGTACCAGCCCTTACAGCTGTCGAGGTGTCGGAGCCCCAGCGGGAGTGGATCTCTGTGGCATTACCGCAGCTTGACCCCAGATTGTTTAAAAATGACCTGCCACTAATGATCCAGCCGGATTAAAACCTCATTAGACTTCATCGGCATTCCTGACAGTAATGCTCATGACAGCGGGCCCCTATCAGAGAGCATGCTGTTGTGGCATGTCCCCTCGTCGTCCACCCAAAACACAGGAACAAAGAGTCCTTTCTCAGGGTTGTCGGCCTGGTCAAACTGACTCCGCCTGTATGCCAACAAGCAGTTGGCAGAGTTTAACTCCGATTTGGCTGCATTCTTTGCCCTCAGAACAGACAGTAGTTTTAAAATCTGAACCTTTTACTCCCAGTAATAAATGTGGTTAGGGTTTATGGGCGGCAAACAGTCGCTCTCGTCTGTGTTTACTTCTTCAGTCTAAACATTTACTTTCATTCACTGCATTTGCACTGTTTTTAAATATATATATTTGCGTGTGCGTGTAGGTTTACTTTGGGAGATGCTGTTCCGACAGTGTCAGAAAATCATGAGCAAACTTGTATATTTACTTTTCTGTTTTAATCCTGAAGACAAAGATGGGGCCAGTGTTCATATTTAATAGCTGTTTTTTGATTTGTAACATGGTGTCAAAAGCATATTCCACATAAAAACTCTGTGTTAAGTTCTAGCAGATGTGGTATTTAATAAGAAAAGAGAGATATTATTTAATTACAAATCAGTTCTCACTCCAGCCAAATCCAGGCAAATCCCACAAGACTGTTTAGTGATTACTTTAAAACTTTAACCCCCCCCCTATGAAAGAGTGATGACTGAGGTGTTTGGGAATTTTGCCCTTTTTTAAAGTGCATGTTCTCTGACAAACTCTGGCACGACGGCTTCCTATCCTAGAAAAAAAACAACAACAAAAAAAAAAACACTGTTAACATTGATTCCAAACAGTACCATCTATGGACAATCATTTAAAGTGTTATTCTTATTTCTTTATTACTGTTATTTTCACACAGGTTGCACAACCCTCGTCCTCAGCTCACATGAACTTTCGAAAACAAGATATTTTGCTGGAAAATTGGGCTAATATGAGCTGAAGCACCACATCTGCCCTTTTAACCCCACCCCACCCCTTTGGCTAAGGTACTGCTGGAGCCAACCACGCCCCAACCTTCACTCCGGGGAAGGTGGGGGGGGGGGGGTTCCAAAGAGATCATAAGATCAGTGATCAGTATTAGCAGATGTGGTGTAATCATTCCCAGGAGGTAATTTGTTAGTATGGAAATTTGGAGTTTCTCAGGCCTCTGAATAAAGACCAGATTTGTGCAGCAACTATGAGAAAAAAGTACTGTACTCAGTTTAGCACTGTACAATCATGTCATTTATATTTATGCCCAAGTATCGCGCTCCAGTACCAAAGACAAATTAGGTCCAATACTATTGTACTTATTCCAGATACACAGACCACTCATTATAAATTTACATTTTGTATAGCTTTACAATCTTCTTCAACAGTAACCATTCCACGGAATTTCAAGAAAAAAGTAATTTCATTATTATCGCAATTCCTTCTTTTTTTCTTAATCTCAATCTCAAGTAAATGTACAATTTTTGAGAGAAGGAAGTGCTAATGCTATTGACAATACTTGGTTTATAAAATTGGGATTTTCTTTCAAATTGGAAGAGCAGATGACAATTTCTGACTGAAAAGCACAACAATCACACCATCAGATTTGTATTCATAATTCAGATAGTTTGAATAAGGCATTTCCATTTACCAAAAGATCTGACGCCAATATAAAGTTATTTCTTCATTTTAAAGCTGCAGTTTGAATCAACGTTAACAAAGCTAAAATGCTGCTTCACCAGTTGACTGTGCATTGTATCAGGTATTTTAACACATTAGCAACATTTGATGCATCTCACACACTACAAAGGTCTTTTCGTTCTCCCCATTTCACTACTGCTGAGCTGAATATTTACAGTTTATGGGAGTCTAAAGCCTTTTAACACATCATCTCCAGCAGCCCGTGAAACAAAAGCCTGGCAACATCTTAGCTGGGCTGGGTTGATGTTAATGAGGTATGACATAATCAAGATTACTTCCACTTGATGCTGGAGCTCCTGCTGCAAAGCGGAAAGTGGCTGCTGTTAAATGTTGGCATCTTGGGAGCAATGGATGTTCAAAGGAATTGCATGTATTCCTACTGAGTATCCCATTACAGAAATCAGCAGTGATTTGCACTGAAGCTTTGTTTGCACTATAAAACTTCAAATGTCCCAATATTATGGTTAAGTGTGAGCTTAGATAGACTCACTGATTCTACCACCTACGCCACAAGGTTCCTTAACTTAGTGTTTCTCAAATGGGGACCCCTAGTGGTTCGTGGTGTAATTGCAAGGGGTCTATAAAAATAAAATCCCTTTAAAAGAGATCCTATGGAATTTATAGAAATAGAATTATTTTACTGAGACCTTCATCAACCTAAACTACAGATGGTAACGACTTTTTCCTTCCTAACAACTTTTTCCTTCCTAACAGCATGTGTTTCCCAAGTGTAATTTATTGTTTCTTTACCTAGAGATCTTGCTCCCATTTATGTTGTTCAGTGTTACTGCATGATGCTGTTGACACAAACAATGTGATCTGCATTCATTTCAAATTATGAGCCCCCAGAAGTTTCAGTGGGCATACACCATTCCTTTCTTAATGAAGGTCTTATTGTGAAACATCTTCAACAAGGCACTGAGGGAAAGCTCATTGACTTGCAAGCTCAAGTTCGTGCTTATTATTGCCTCAAAGAATGAATAAATGCCATAATGCAATTTAAAATGCAGTTTCCACTGTTTCTATTGGAAACACCCCAGAACGGGGAGCCAGGAGCCCAAAAAGGTGAAAAAAAAAACTAAAAAACCCCCACTGTCTTAGCTGACTCAGACTGTGTATAGTGATTGTTTCATATTCTGATTTGCATTAAAATATACAGCCTTTACAGCCTCCTCCTTGGCACACTCTATACGTCAGGGTGGTAGTTATGCTGCAATAGTTCATTACCAAGGGAGGTTATGTGGCAGCTGCTATTTGTGGTTGTTTGCTTTTAGCAGAATAACTCAGAAACTTTTTTAAATTAAATTTTCAGGAAATAATGAACCAAGGAACAGATGATTACATTTTGGTGATATTCCGCATTCCACAGGGCCTTTGATCCTGCAAAGATCTTGCAAAGATCAGAGGCCAATGGGTTTTAATCATAAAGCAACCACGGAAATGAGCTCCTTGGTGGTGGTTTAACCTCTTCCAGTGTTTCTCTAGTTATTAGTAGTACTAGTAGTAATAGTCGCGTTTTCGGTGATAGTAGTAGTACACCTTTGTCACCTTTGCTTGTCTTGCCCTGTTAGTTTCAGTCTTTTCTCTGTCTCTCTCTCTCTCTCTCTGTCTGTTGAGTGTTCGAGGCAGATGACTGCCCACCAGGAGCGGGGCTGATGTCATACAGAGTGCACCACTCTTCAATCATGTTGATGAGGTGTTTTCACTTCAAGTCACCATGATGTTTTCCCTGGTTCTGCTCCTATGTGCGCACTGCTGAGTGCATCATAGATTTTCTTCTACACTTCACCTTTACATCAAAGTATTAAAAGAGGAATTAAACAGCCAATCAGACTGATTATTCTTACCGACTAACTCTTAGTTTTGGACTATTAAAACAATGAAATCGTTCAGTCAAACTGAGTGTTATTTGGTGAGGACAGATAGGGATTTGTCTGCTATGAGGGTGCATTTGTTTTGTGTATACTCTTTGTAATTTTCTAGGATCGGAAGCTCACTCCTTTCATCAGACTATATGCAGCCCCAGCTGTTTCTTTCCTGCAGCCTCTGCATGTTTGTGTGGGTGTTTCTTTGCCTTCGTAAGCCCAGGAGATGGGTGTGCATATGTGGGTGGATATCAGCCTACAGCTATTCTCCACCTGTCTGTAGAGCTGGTCAGAATAACCGTCGTTTGTGGCTGAGCTCTGAAGACCGTTCATCTGATCAGCGGGTAGCATTTCCTCCTCCGGCTTATGTTTGAGGGAGATTTCCCTTTCAAAACAATGTGAATGGGTACCTTGAGTACCTTTACTTGAGTCACTCTAACTTCTTTCAGTCAGAGGTCTGTGGATGTCCCAAAAGGCATGTCTGAGAGACAATTCTTTGGCTCCTGAAACCATTGTCAAAGGGCAACAGTATCTTAGGGGGAAAAAAATCTCTTTTTCCAAGCCAATGGATCCTGTGTAGCAGGAATGTTTCATGTGGAGATGTGCAAACTATCCTTCATCCAAGTGCGTTTGAAACTGGAGCTGGCAAAGGACGGAGTGTTCACTGCATAACAATGCTGGCCGAGGCAGGGACACCTTCAGTGACCATGCAGGGAGGTCAAAGGCCACTTGGTTTGAAAGGAATTAGCCAGGCCTGGGTTGAAGGAGACCTATGCGGGGTCTTTGATGTTCTATACAACAGTTCCAGAGGTGGATGACTATTAATATATATCAGATGTGTTCAACCATGACAGCCGTCACTTTTTGCCCTCATTATTTCTCAGCTCAAGGACTCCACCATCTTACACTCTCTGGATAGACATAGAGGTGACAACTTCTCCAGAGCCTTTCTTCCCATCAGCAGTAACAGAGAGTGTATTTGACCATTAAGGAAGCACATTACGTGTGCATGAGTCCTTCCTGGAACCTTTTCCATCCATGTTCAAAAGTGCATAATATTTTGGTACAGTGAGAAACCAGCGGAAGGTCAGAGCAAAGCAGCTCTACTTCGCCGTGATGCATCACACTGGAACTGCCCTCCAATTCCACCTGGCACAAGTCAGCCTTTCAGTATTGTAACAGACACAGATATGATCGCTCAGCTGTGTTACATCTTTGGCCAGCCGACAGGGAGCCGCACATTCAATAAGAACTCAGAGTTCCTGTGGCTGTGACCAAATTATGGGATGTACAATCACCATATTTATTTGCCCCCATGCAGAGTGAGAAAAGAATATCTTCCTCAGAGCATAACCAAAATTTACATGATCATATACCGGCTCTGGCAAAGTAATTGTCCTCTTTAGGTTCACAAAAAATGTACGTGAAGGGGTTCCTGGATCACCTAAATAAGGATCTGCAAATGGATGGTTTACAGCCAAATGTGATGAGTTAATACTTATGTATTATACACATATTAAAAACATAATAAATGAATCCCGTTGCCTGAGTGGTCCCACTTGTGTGGTCTGATTCCAGTATCTGGACATGCACGAAGACTCACGACCACATTTAATAAAAGCCACACATAACACAATCACAAATGTACTTCTGTGCCCCAGAGACAACATTAAATCAGAGCAGCATAGCAGATCTGGTCTGTAGCAGGTTGATCAATGGAACATGGAACACACACTCAGCTGAGCTTTGAGCGCTGAAACTGTTCAGACAGAAAACACAACACATTTTTATGATAAGAGCAGAAATAACACCTTCATCTCTTCTAAATAGGTACATTTCTTGAAATTACCTGCAGGACTGCACGTGTCTGTAATTTTTTTTCAGGTGGTGAGCTGCTCTATAACGACGCTGTTTACCTCTGGACTCTGGTCAAATACAAGAACACCCCGCTGAGAAATGAAAGCACTGGTACTGGCTATAATGTATGTGCTCAGCTTCCTTATTCACCGTATCGCTGACCTTTCCATAACAAGCAGCTGCCAGGCATGTCTGTTCAAAGACACGATGAGGCTAAGCAGAGATATGCCCGTGCACGTGTGCTGCCTTTAGTATTTATCTAAATAAAACAAAGACTGTGGAGTGAATAGGCGCAGCGCTGATTAGGGCACATTGACTCTAGATATTTACGGGAGCAGCCGAGCAGCTTTGCACCTCTTTGCTTCTTCTAAATGCCACAGTGTAGCCCGAGGACCCTGCGCTCCCATCGCCAACTCTGATTGGCTGTCTGAGCTCGACAGGGAATGATAAGTGAGATAATTCACAAAACACACTGAGGCTGAGGCGGATGGAGCACAAAAGTTGAAAATCCTGAGGTGTTGCTCTGATTTTGAGGTTTCAGCCTCCCTCTTCTGTTGTTTGAGCAGCAGTGTGGTTTCCTGTGAGTTCCACACATGCAATATTTGCAGGGGTTCTTGACAGAGAGCGAGAGCGAAGGTCAGAGGGACCCTGTCATGTGATGGCGTGTCGAAAAAGGAAGTGTGGTACTGCCCGAGGACGTCTGGAGTGGTAAAGGTGATGGCAGGACCATTAGGGCCAAGCCCATAGCCCCTTCTTGTTGCTATGGTGATGGACAGGCTACAGGAATCTCCTTAGACTACAGTATGATTTGCAGATGTTATTGTGATGTTTGGCAGGTGGAGAAGAACCTAGAGAGGTGGAGGTCTGACCTGAAGAGGAGAGGAATGAAGGTTAGCTGAATAAGACAGAATACATGTGTGTGAAAGAGAGGAACCAGGTGGAGGTGAAGTTACAGGGATCAGATATCTGGAAAGGGGAGGAGTTTAAGGACTTGCGCTCAATAGTCCAGAGCAGTGGAGATCAAAAAGGCGAAGAAGCATGTCTCAGCAGGCGGGATGAAAAGTGGCAAAAAGTGTCAGCAAGAAGGATATAAAAGGTGTAGAAGATGGTGGTGAGACCAAAGATCCTGTAGGTTGAAAGACAGAGACCCTGAGAAGAAAATAGGAGGCAGAGTTGGAGGTGGGAGAAGTGAAGATGCTGAGGTTGTCTTTGGGAGGAACCAGGATGGAGAAGATCTGGAACGAGTCCATTAGAGGGTAGATGTTTGGAGGTGAAGCCAGAGAGGACAAACTGAGATGGTTTGGACATGTCCAGAGGAGGACAGTGAAAATGTTGGTGGAAGGATGTTGAGGATGGAATTGCCAGGCAGGAGACCTGAGGGAGCTCAGTCTAGAAGTATGGAGTTATAGAGGACATGAAGGTAGTTGGTTCCAGAGGATGGGGAGATGTAAGAAGATGATTTCCCTGAAGGGAAAAGCCAAAAGAAGAGGAGAGCCTGTGGTGACAAATGATCACCACACCTCCATCATCAGATTAATGAGGGTGAGTGCTCTCAGACCCTTTAATCACAGTCAGGAACGTAGATACCATCCACAAAGCCTCCGGCACGCCTGTAATTTTGGAGTGAGTAGTCCAACACTGATGGCTGCCAGCAGCTCCAGGCCAGGACGGCAGCGTTCCAACGCAGAGGAAGGTCTGAGAGGGAGCCTCAGACACACCCACACTTCAAGCTTTGACCGTGGGTTTCTCTAACAGACCTAACGTAGCAAAATTCCACAGTTTTCTAAGCAAAAATATATTCTAATTTAAAAAACTATTCAAAAATTCAATGTTGAACAACTTAAAGCAGGGGTGGGCAGTTATTTAGCCTGAAGGGCCACATTGGGTTTTAGATCTTGCCAGCCAGGTGGTGCAGGAAACTAACCCCCCAAATGAGGATCGTAGGTTAACTAAAAATCCTGCTTGATGGACTATTGACTGAGAAAATATTTTGAAGAGGCTGTAAATTGGTTCAACTAGAGATGGATGATGAAGCTCCAAATGATGTTTGTTCCCACCTTCTTGAAAGGACATGTTAGCATGCTAGGTGAAGGGGGGGTCTGAACCTTTTTCTAACCAATCAAGCTGACAACCTTTCTAATTTGGCTTTTGGAGAAATTATTGTGAAGATTCTGCAGGCCGGAATAAATCATTAGTTGGGTCACATGAGGCCCGACAGGCCTTAGTTTGCCCATCTCTGACTTAAAGCAATTTGGTATAATCTAATTACCCTTTATTGAATCTGCAGTAGAATAAATAAAGGGAAAAAAGCAACTGTAGTCATTCCAGATAGGATATAATAGCGAGGCACAGGTGAACTCGATTAACTAGTCTCACCTGGTCCAACATGAGACAGTAAGGAGAAACCTGTTTGAAGTGATAGCTGAGTGATTCTAACTGCTGTGGGGAGCTTTGAAGCCTTTGTGTTCCGAATCAAACATTGAGATGAATGACCATTCACCACGGTCTTACTTGATTGTTAAATGAATAATAAAATGATGAATTGTGTAAAATTGCACAATAAAAAATACTGGAAAAGGTTCTGGCATTGAAAGTACACTTGAAAGTTCAGTTTTAATGCTTTGTTGGTTCCAAATAGGCTCTGAATAAATGCCCCCTCACAATAAAAGCTGGTTGCAGAAGCAGATCGGTGTGGCCCTGTTGTTTAAAAGTGTGCTTGTCCTGGTTTGGATACGTTCATGGGCTCACGAATCCAAGACTGGATGACTAAGGCACAGTGGAATAAGATTATCTTAATTAAAAGATGGAAATCAGTCCTCGTGCTGTCCTTGGGATCCTAATTCTACAACAACCCACACCCAAATTTATTACTGCTAAAGTCCCAAAATCATTTCATTTATGCTGTATATTTTGCTTTGTGATGCCAGATTCTCAGATGGTCTGAGTCATGTGCAGGATATGGAGTCCAAGGAAAGCACCTGGCAGTGAGCGCTAAGACTGGAAGCTCCAGTCGACTCTGCAGCAGCCCTGTAATCAAGAGAACAACCTGATGCCTGCAGCTGATGTGATGAAGAATACCGTAATTTCCAGACCATAGAGGGCACCTGAATATAAGCCACACCCACTAATTTTTTAAAGAAAAAGATATTTTTCCATACATAGGCCACACTGGCCACTAAGCCGCAGATGTCCACTTTGAAAAACAAGGTACTTACATAGAAATATTTTGTAAAATTGTATTACCTATATATTTATATACCCTAACTGATTGTCTCCAAATGGTGCCTGTAACACGGCAGTAAAACGGCTGATTAAACAAAATAGAAAAATCATCGATGCTTTATTCATCATCCTCTTATGCACTGAAACCACTAAAGTCCTCTTCTTCAGTGTCGGAATTGAACTGCCTCACAAAAACTCCATCACACACCTTCGCATTCTCACTTCCAGTTCATTTCAGTCAGATCTTTACGGTGGATACACCTCAGCCGTCTGCTCTCTGTGTTCATTCAGTCCTCAAGAACGTTTTCAACCTCAGGCCATCTGCTTTTATTACCGCTGAAAAGCTTCATTGTCTTTTTGCATTGAGTCAGTTCTTCAGGCTGCGGCCTCCAACATCTCACCATCACTGATTCATTAGCACCAAGCTTACATGCAGAAGCGCTATTTCCTTGCTGGATAGCCAGATCGATTGCTTTCAACTTAAAAGCTGCATCATATGCATTTCTTTGTGTGGTTTCCATGTAGAGGGTGTGCACACAACACGCAAAATGATTGTTAAAACCATGCCGCATCGATACAGCACAGGGTTCAAAGCGTGGGGAAAAAGTAGTGGCTTATAATCCGGAAAATACGGAAACCCTGAGCCACACATTCCAGACAGTCCCGCAGCCAGACGGCATGTGGGCGCGGAGCAAAAGGGTACTTAGTGCCTTACAGAAGATTTGGGGATTGCCTTTTTCCATGTCTGTCATCAGTGCTGAGCTATTCTATCACTCAGCTCTCCACCATCGGCTCACTTGATGTCTCCTTTATGTCTGCAGACAAAAGCATTTGACAGGACATGAAGACAAGCAGACGGCACGTCTTCCTGGCTGTGCTGCCACACAAACTTTGTAGCGACATCTATACTATTCACTTATTTCAGGCTTATTTTACTCCACAAGTTACGTAGGTGTGGATATATAAATATGGTGAGGGTGAGGGTTAACCATAGATCTCATTAAATGGAGAACACACCAAAGATGCCATATAAACATTAACAATCACAGTACTGTCAAACAACGAAGCTGGAGAGTCTAAAAAAGAAGCATCATTTGGGCTGTTCTGTTAGCCTCCAGGCTAATGTGGCACAATAAGTGACTATTCAGTAACTAATAAAGGGCTGGGAACGTTACACCTCTGAAAGTCCTCACAAAGATAGAAGTAAAAGGATGTGTGTGTGTGTGTGTGTGTGTGTGTGTGTGTGTGTGTGTGTGTGTGTGTGTGTGTGTGTGTGTGTGTGTGTGANNGTGTGTGTGTGTGTGTGTGTGTGTGTGTGTGTGTGTGTACTGCTGGTGGTCCTCTGGAATCTGCATCACAAGCAGCCAGCCCCTCCCTCCTGGCCCCCTGCTGCTCTTCTCTGTGGCTTCAGTCCACACGGGCCAGGACAGCCGCTGGCAGAGCTACAGTGTGAACGGTCTCTCCGGCTGTCGAGAGTTTAATAGAGAAGGATTAAAGCAATTCTGGCGGAGTTCCAAAGGAGGAACGGGGCAAGCTCTTTGAACGCACCCCTGTGACGGATGACGGTCGTTTTACAGGAGACAACAGGACGTGTCGGAGGTGTTCATACGTTATTTGGCATGCAGGGCCTGATCATTTATTTGACTAGAACGTTGTATTTGCAACAGGGAGAGATGACGAGAGACATTAGTTCTTTACAATATCAACAGCCCTGAAAGGGTCCCACAGTTGCAGCACACGGAGCTTCTTTAGCCTCAGGCTTAGGCCTGGAAGGTGCAGTGATTTCTGTCACACCTTCCTCCTCAGGTGAAACGCTGGATTACAGGACGTCCCTCAGTTTCTGTTGTTTTCAGCATCTCTCCACTCAGTCACCACAAAACCACAAGCTGGCTAATAAATGAGAAGTCATTCAACAGGCAGAGAAAGTGCTCCTTCACCTGAAGCCCTCAGATGGGCTGTGATACGAGGTGCATGGTGTTCTCTGCTTCTCATGGTGGTGTCACACTCACCTGCTCAGTCTCACCGTTTTTTTCCCGCCGATGATCTCCGACATTTCATTAGCGTGTTTGTTTTTCATTAGCGTGTCTGTTTTTCATTAGCGTGTCTGTTTTTCTCCCTGCCCACACTGAGGTGAACCGATCACATTGAAGCACATTTCTGTATCTAGCTGAGCATAAAAAATAAAAGAAAATAAAAAGAAAAAAAGGCTAATTATCAAGTCCAGTATTGTTGGCAGCAGATTCCTGACTTGATGGAGAATTTAGATGACTGATTCCCAAAATGTGCTTATAAAGATAATGATAAATGACAATGACAGATAATGCAATAAATGACTAATTTCCACCCATGACGGTGAGCCAAGCCGCTTAGAAAATATGTTTTTTTTCATGCATGAATCACAGATTTTGCCAAAATAGCATCATTACTTTTTTATACAGTCAGTAAATGCACACACACTCTTGGCTGCGAGTAACTCATTGCTGCAGCTATCCTCTGATGAAATAGCGCCACTCTTTTTTCCTCTACCAAGTGATCTCGAACCGACTTGATTGAGGACGTTTTTAGCAGCTCACAGGTGACATTATCCTGCCAGGTGGAAGCACGTCATGAAACACTCATATTCTTGTTCCTACATGAGGAAAACAATTGCGTTTCTTTGTAGGTTTAGTTAAACTCATAGCTAATA
The DNA here is from genome assembly GCA_016586285.1 of Arothron firmamentum. Classification (NCBI taxonomy): domain Eukaryota; kingdom Metazoa; phylum Chordata; class Actinopteri; order Tetraodontiformes; family Tetraodontidae; genus Arothron; species Arothron firmamentum. The sequence goes on along the minus strand of BJFM01002185.1, from coordinate 74,213 downwards.
CTCTTCAAACCTTATAAGCCCTCTGCTAACATAGTTCAAACAGGATAAGGACGCCATCTGAAAATGGTCCAAAGGAGCTTAAAGATGTGCACCAAGGCAAGTGACAGCAAGTTTCTGACTTGACAGATGAAGCCCCGCCCCCTGGATACGGTAATTGGTGATTTTGGTCTGAGACACCGACCAAGCTTAAGACTTTGTGGGAGGGGCTGAGAGAAGACTCGCAGACCCGGCTGCGAACACCCTGGGATCAGCAAGACACCATGACTGTCCAGCTGGCTGCCGAGAGGAGCCACTCCGTCCATGCTTGTCTGGACACGACAGCAACTTAATGTGATGCAAATGTCAAACACGTACAACAAATTGAAACTTTTCAGTTGTTCAGAGGTGCGAAGACAACCGTGTTTGGCAGTCAGGAGTGGGATTCTGCACTTCCTGTTGCGCTCTCCGCCTTTCAGCTGGTCTGCAGAGGATCAACTCGTCCTGTGCTCCGTGATTAATCAGCACCCACGCTGATTGATGCCAGATTAACGAGCCGTAAATGTGGCTGAAATACATCCAATCAAAGCATGAAGTCACTGATTCCCTGTGTAATTTCATTCTGCATGCTGAATGCAATGAACCAAGACGACGGCATTGACACGTCAGCGTCATATTTTCTCTTAATAACTGAAGTGTTTTGGCCTTCGCAGGACTCTTTTCTCTCCCGTGTGGATGTCATCTGCCAAAGAACTCTGGTCTGTCACACTTTTTGGCTTCTGCAGCGGCGGCAACAGCTCTGCTCAGTTCAAAAGCCAGCCACAAATGTGATAGGGAAGCGATGTGGTAGGAATTCACAAATTTAATTAGCTGAGTCTCTGAGGACGCAAGCGCTTCCAACTTTCATTTAAAAGCAATTTTTCCTCAGGGAATCTGTTTCCACCCGTACCGAGTGAGAACTCATCTCGCAGCAGCTCGATGTGCAGCAGACACCAACTGTAGGCTTCCCGGAGTATCCAGGGGAATGAAAACAGCACAAATGGGAGCATCAGCTCAGAGGAAATAGATGGAGAATCGCTGGCATCGCCATTTCTGGCAAATACCAACATTCCAGCAGCCGTTTGTGAGACACGTGTCCTTACCAGAGCCCCTGGATGTTAACGCGGTAAAGGAGGTCTGTTTGAAACTATTTGAGATGGTTGGTGATAAGAGATGCCATCCATTAATCACGCAGCTAGCATCGGATCCAAAGACGGCCAACTGAGCCTATGTGTGTTTGCGTGACCACCCAATCTCACCGAGCACTGAGCACTTTGAAGAGCGTTGTGTCTGCCCACACAAGCGTTCCGGCCCATCTGGTCAAGCCGATAGCTCTCCTCCACTCGGCCGCCACAATGACTTTCATCTAATTGCTCTCTAAGACTCCAACCAGTAAAAGTAGGTTAACAGATGGCTGTCATTCACTCCCTCTGCTTCAGGAAGAACCTGGGCCAACCAGCTCTGGCTGAAAGCAGGTGTGCAACTCTGAGTCTGAAGGAATTGGAGGCACCAGCTTTCACAGTTTAAAAAGCCTTGGAAATTGCCAGTGGCCAGTTTGATTGAGATCGAGCTAAATGGACTTTCTCCCAGGCCAAAGCGGTCTCGCATGAACTCATTATGATTTCCAAATGTGATGATCTGAATAAAAGAGATGGGAGGGTAAAGGAGGGGGTTGAAGACATAATTAGTTCTTCTCGCCACAGGAGACGGCATGCTGATGAGACAAAGGACGACAAGAGGAAAGAAAAGCCGAGCTGTCAATCTGCAGCCATCCTTTTATCTCACAGGGAATCCGCCAGCGCTCACACGGCTACAGCAGGATACAAATCCACACACGACTGCTTCACACGAGCAGAACGGTGCACGCAAATAAATAGGAAGGATCTGACACCAAAAGGTGAACAGGTGAGAATCCTGTCAGTGTTGAGACGTGGAGCAGCCATGCTTTGCCAGCTTTGACTCCAGGCTCGCTTTACTGTAGCGCTGGAAGACAGGAAGTTAAATGTGTGATCACGTGTGATCACGCAGATCAGCGAACCAACAGGCACATCGTGCTGGTTCACGGGAATCTGATAGTTCCAGGCTGGTTGCCTCCTTTGTCAACTTGGGCAGGAAATGAAACACTCGAACGGGTCTGATGCAAAAGAACTGAAGCCATTTGCAGCCGAGGCCCTGACATTCCAGAGAATCGTGTGTGTGTGTGTGTGTGTGTGTGTGTGTGTGTGTGTGTGTGTGTGTGTGTGTGTGCGTTTACCTCTTCTCATGAAATGACTGTGGTAATGTAATTCATTCTTGATAAAAGTGTATTTGTTCTCAAAACATGACTGTTCAGTCTGCTCAAGGGGGATTATTGTTGTGTATAAACATGAATAATAAGAGGAAAAACCAAATTATTCTAACTTTATGTGAAACAGTGGAGTGGATAAAAGAGAGAAGGTAAAAGAAAAAGTATGAAAGGATGTGAGTACCCGGGCCGTCTGGAATAGGGAGGGTTACTCTCCAGTTGTCTGTCACAGACCATCTTTAGCTAACAGAGTGATCACGCGGCTTCCAACGGACAAACACACATTTAGTTTGCAGATCACCAGTATTAGCTAGTAAAACCTTTTTTTTCACTGGTTAGTCTCGATCTACATTTTCTGTAGGCAGAACTGAATGTGAAGAAGCAATTTAAAAAAATCCCGCCTGAAGATTAACTGTGAGTTTTTCATCGGAACATTTCGTCTGTAATAATTAGGTGTGTTTGCACACGGGCAGAGGAAGAGATTGACTTCAGCGGAGGCAAACACTTAGCATGCTAATCATACTTCCATAGGTAATGAACGACTGCAGACAGGAAGTTCAACATGCAACACTTAAAAAGATGCTGGCTTGAAGCTGTACACCTGCTACACTTCTCAGGAAAATTCAGTAAATCGTAGTGTGAAGGAAGGGCCTCCAGACTGGCTGACATGGTCGCTTCTTGCTTCCTGCTGCCAGCAGCAGCACCTTCATTTGTTTGCAGAAGATATCAGGAAGCAAAAATCCAACTTTAGCATCCAAGAAACCAAGCGCCGAACTCATTGAGTGGCCAAGGCCCGTCGAAAATGAGTCGTCTCTGCCAACAAATGAGAGCAGAGCAGAAGATTCCAGTGAGGTGATGGGTAGTTCCTCTGTGGGAAGGTAACAAGCAGACTGAAGGACTGCCGGAACAAAAAAAAAACTGCCTCAATCTCTTTCTGCTGCTTCGCCAAGGTCTGAATAATTAAAAGTATCTCTGTGTCTCCTCCAGGGGAACACAGCCTATAGGAAGGAGCCCAACTCCCCTTTCAACTTCCACAAATTCCCAGCTCAGCCTCCACATCACACTGGCGCAACATTTTCAGAAGGGTTTTAGAAGGAAGGTTTTTTTTTGTTTGTTTGGTTTTTTTTTGCAAATCTTCTAAATGAAATTAACTAAATTCAAAGGCAGGCGTACAGGAGCAGAGGGTTGTGGAGATAACCACTGATGGGAACTAGTGGGAAGTGAAACATTAAATCTCAAAAACAGACACAGACACGTTTATACCAAAAAAAAAACTCCAAACAAAACGGAAATCTAATTTGGGTCAGTCACCATTGCTGCATGCCTGTTGCAGACCCCAGCACAGGGTTGCATCAGTGGCTGCGATCCCCACCAACAGCTGCAGGTCTTCAATAATATAGCATATTGAAGCGAATTAGCGCTGACTCTTCTCTGACTGGGTCGTCTGAACTGGTTACAGCGATGATGATAGTTTACGGCAGAGGTGGGCAAACTAAGGCCCGAGGGCCACATGTGGCCAAATGAACTATTTAATCGGGCCCACAGAGCCTTCACAATAACATATCCAAAAGCAAATTAAGAGGGTTGTCAGCTTGATTGGTTAGAAAAAGGTTCAGTTCCCCCCTCCCCCCCTCACCTAGCATGTGCTCTCAAGAAGGTGGGGCCAAACATCATTTGGAGCTTCATCATCCATCTCTAATTGGACCAATTTACAGCCTCTTCAAAATATTTTCTCAGTCAGTAGTCCATCAGGTGGGATTTTTAGTTGACCTCCAATCCTCATTTGGGAGGTTAGTTTCCTGTACCACCTGGCCGGCCCGTTTATCAAGATCTACAACCCAACATGGCTCTTCAGGCTAAATAATTGCCCACCCCTGGTCTACAAGCAACTAATGTAACGGCCAAAGCAAAGTGTGTTTATGGCACACCACTGTATCAACAGGCTTCAACAGAGCCGCTTCCATCTTTGCCTTTACCGCTAACCGGAGCCCACGTGTGACTGCAGTCCTGTGTGGCTGCGTCTGCAGGGGGTCCTGTTCTCAGGCAGCTAAACAGCTCACTGGTCTGACTGGCTTCTCACAGCAACAGAAAGAAGCTTCCAGCGGTCGTGACAGACGCCAAGCGGAGGAGAAAGAGGCAACGCCGGCCTCTATGGGGGGGGCTCGTTCAGGCGCAGCAGATCCAGGAGGATTTAGGGAGCTCGTCTGCCAGCAATAAAAGGCTGAAACAGGATACTTGGAGAGATTAATTACCTAGATAGCTTGCAATAATGCCATTTAAATGGGAAAGTAATTAAAGTGCACCTTCCATGAAAATTATTCATTGCTGACGGACTGGGCGACAGACAAATCAGGAGGCAGGAAGAGAAAAGCTACACGTTCAGTCCTCCAAGCTGCTGCTGCTGCTGCTGCCGTGCTTTTACTGCAGCCCGGGAATTTTACCGCTTTGCCCAGTGCTCATCAAATTACTGCGAGCATGCGGAGCAGGGTGGGGGTGGGGTGGCTGAATGGGCTCCCAGGTAACGTTAAACCAGAGGCAAACGCTACAAAAGAGGATCTGCTTAACTGGGAAATGACACTGGCCACCAGTGGTCACTGGAGATGGCTCCCAGGCAATCAATGCTTCTGTTTAAGGCCACCGGCGCAGATTGGATCACAGGAGGGACCAATCAATAGCTTGATTGTTCCCCAAGTGCTGCTTTCACAAATACACTCAACAATAACTCTTTGGTGATAATAAAGTGTCACGAAGGTCAAACGGATTAACGAGATCCACTCCCTGGTCAACACACTGACATTAAAAGTATCATAAATAGGAAACAGAACTGCCTTGGTGCTGGTATATTTTTGGCTCTTTGTAACTCACCACGTTGTCAGTAATGTATATGCCCACGCCGGTCACGCTCCCTCTTCCTACCGTGACTCACGCATGGAGGCTGTGGATACTTTTGAGCACAGCTCATCAGCTGAAAGTGTTGCTATCGGTGGGCTCGGCGCTGCTGGCCAACATTCCAGTCCACCCCCAAACCCAGTCCTTCTCTCTCTCTCTTTCTGTTGTTTCTCCCGTCTGGCTGATTGCGCCCAGGCCGCATTCCTTCACTCTGGAGCTGAACTGCGGCCCCGGCTCAAGCACGACATTTTCCCATACCTAATTTCAAATCCCACTTCTTTGCCGTGCTCGACGGCGAATTTTTCAAAGTGTTCGCGTGAACATCTGTTTGAATGAATATTAATGGCCAATCCAGCAGCAGTGGCCATTCACATGCATACAGGAAGAACAAAAGGCCGTATTTACAAGCGTGCATCGGGGAAGCTCTGGCGTGGCGGGCCTGCAACGGTAGCGCTGCTGACACACAAGAGCGCTGATTGAAAAAAACTCTCTCACTCAGCAATGGTGATGGTGGGAATACTTGACAGCATCAGAAATCTGGCAAATCAATGTTAGGATTCAGCCTCCACTTCAGCTCGTTGACGACGGAGCCCAGAGGTAATTACGCTTCTGAGGACAAGAAGCTCCCGACACCTCTCCAGCTGCAACCGTTTCCTTTGGTGCCCTTATGGCAGGTGTGAATCCCTCATCAGATGGATTACGGATGCCGTCTGCATCCTGCCGCTTGCATCTCGGAGCTGGCGTCCTCCCTGATTTTGATTCAGACAGGAGTGGTGAGCAGGACTGGAGCAGAGTTCGCTCCTTTCAGCGCTCCCGCACCTCCTGGAAAGGTTAATCAATTCTGAACGATGAGCCATAAAAGCTTCAATAACGTGGCTCATCCTAATGAGCAGTGCTGCATGCTTCCTCAACAGTCTCTCCAGGTGATCAGCCAGGTGATCAGCCAGGTGATCAACCAGGTGATCAACCAGGTGATCAGCCAGGTGATCCGCCAGGTGGTCAGCCAGGCAGGCTGTGTATGGAAACCAAACTGATTGGGTGCTTTTTTCAACCTGTTTGAAGACTGCTTCCAAGGGAGCAGATGAAGTGAGCCTCTCGCCTGCGCTGAAGTCAAAGCATTTATGATGTGCATCATGTCTATTTAGTGTTTCATTTACCACTAATTTGCCATTTTATTTACGAGGGTTTGTCACATTTCATCTTCACCATCCTACTCGAGTTCACTGAATACGCTGGGAAAACGCTTTCAATGGTGGCATTTATTCAAAATGATAAACACGCCGCTATCTCAGCCAAGCATCCCATTCTCTTTCATGCTAGTCACTCATCCGTAACAGCTACACATTCTAGGACGTTGACTGGAGATTGTCTGCTGTCAACATGCCACATAGAACTGTGGAGAGTCTCTAAGCAGGTATCTGGGCTTCCTTACTATTAGAATTATTAGGATTGTTGTTGTTGTTGCTATGGTTCCCGGGTCTTCAACTGCAGCGACAGCTAGCTTGATAAGAATGCAGAGACAGTTGGTGGTTAGACCTTCACCGCTCAGACTTCTCCTCATCACTCATTTGACCCAACTGTGTTTCACGGATAGTCAAGCATGAAAAACCAATCTTGTTGAGTGGATCTATAGAAATAATGAAGAAGAAGGGAGAAAAAAAACACTTTGGAGTTTGTCACCGCACAATACAGCATTTTAATCACAGCCAGTTCCCTCGAGGGCCGGTTAAAACACAATTGCTCCTGCTCTTCCTCTGGGATGTTGTGTTGTTGCTACGCTAGTCATGTTTTCAGATAGACACATTAAAATAATCTAGGTAATATGAATTCTGGATTCATATTGGGTCATTAATGCTAATGGCTAATCATGAGCTAGTTTGCATGAGAGAGGTCTTGAAGCGGCGGCCAATGGTGGTGGTGCTGATTCGTAATGTTCCCTCTGCTGCAGCAAACGCTGAAGTGGGTAGAAATTGCACGCTTATTTGGAAATTATTCATGTTGTCTCAAAGGTAAGAGCATTAATACCAACATCATCACAGTAAATTAAAGAAGTGGAAAACTGATGACAGGGTTTCCAAAGCAAATCGTAACAAAATTACTTCAGTGCCTCCCTCTTTGTTTTCACGTTGATTTTAGAATGCTTTTAGTTGTTTTCAAAAGCCTTCAGGGTCTAGCCGCTATCGCACTGACTGACCCGTTCCATCCCTACGACCTCCTCTCGGGCGCTCAGGTTGGTCTTTGTTGGTTGTTCCCAAATTAAAGAGGAAACTGACAGGAGACCTCTGCCCCAAAACTGTGGACTCAGCTACCTCCACCCGTCAGGCTGATTCAATTCCTGTGTTTAAAAGTCTTTTAAAAATGTCTCCTTGTTGTTTTTGGCCACGTGTGAGAGGCTGCATTTTATTGTCTGTTTTATACTTCATTCTTTTATGGCTGACAGACAGACAGACAGACAGACAGACAGACAGACAGACAGACAGACCTGACAGATAGAAAGGAATACAGATGTCCTTATTTTTCCATCGAGGTTTAAAGATCACTTCACAGTATTCAGATGAATTGCTTCTGAGAAAGCCATTTCCAACAAAATGGATCGAAAATGCATGTTTGACACTTATAAAACCCCACAGAGAGCAGATTCAAGTTCAGATCCAGGTAATGAATAAACGAGTTGGTATGAGGGTCCTTACCTGACTGACCAGTGGCGACGCTAACCGCTGCGAAAAGCCTCTGAGTTCGGCTCAGGTCCGATACCCCATTGACAGCCTCCACTTCAAAGGTGTAGTTGGCGTGAGCTAGCAGGTCCACGATGCTGATGTAAGTGTCTGCTAGCCCTGACTGGGCTGGAGAATATCCCACGTTTGGACCACATGGAACACACTCCTCCGGTTCCAAACCGCAGCGCCGACATATAACCCTGTAGGTGACATCACTGCGCCCCCCGTTGTCTGCCGGTGGGCTCCACTCCAGGCTAACGGTGGTCTGGTTGATGTTGTAGACGAGGTTCTGAGGTGCTGAGGGAGGCCCTGTCAAAGAGAAGAGCCTCCTTAAATAACTGCTTGTTAAGCATGGTACGCTACAGTACAGTGGAAATAGGTTGCCCCTGACAACGCTGGCCGTCAGGAAGTTAGAGAACCAAAATCCAGCTTGTGATAACAGTTGAAAATAAAGGAGGTGATGGATGCCTTTTACACACACGTGAACCTTAACACATGTGACACAGTGGTTGACCAGCAAAGTGGTTTTTGATTAACAGCGATTGTTATTTGGATGAAGAAGAACGAAGCAGAAGAGCTAAAAAAGAAAAAAGCAGTTCTTTGAAAAACTTGAAAAGATATAAAATGTATGGTAACCATGTAGCTAAAGATAATACAGCAGAAAAATAAAAACTAAAACACCTCCTCTCTGTTTTAAACGTGTACTCATGTATGCAAATAGCTGATGATTTATCTGTCTGCACTGACGGCTTTATAGCAGAAACTGAGCAGTTGCTATGGAAATGATTGAGACCTCGAAACACCATCGACTCTTCCTGTTCTTCAGAAACCTAGATTTTACCGGCTCTCAGTTATATCACACTTGTTTTCATGTTTTCTTCTCCCACACATTTAAATCCGACTGCATTTGCTATTCCACGCATTAGAAGCCAGAACCTGGCACAAACGTCCATATTCATGATTGAGATGAAAGAGCCACCTGTGGCAGGTGAAGGACGGACGATAGGGCGTTGAGAGGGCCCCTCCACTTCAGTCTCACACACACACACACACACACACACACACACACACACACACACACACACACACACACCAAAGAATAAAGCTCCAGGGGTTTTTCCATGGAGAGCAATGATAACATCTCATTTAGGTGGTGTTGTCAGAGATCAAAGGAACAGGCAGAAGGAAGTGAGACGGCACCGTGGATTTCTGCCCACTCTGAGTTGTGTCTTTTGTCAGCATGTCTTCTATGTGTTTCAGCTCCTTGACAGGCCGGCATGGGTCACGCAGATGTGATGATGTGACAGTCGGAAACTCGCTTATGTAGCTCGACTGGGTTTCATCACTTCCTGTAACATTTTGAAAACTCTTGGACAAAAGTAGAAAATGTGCAGTCATGTGATGCGAACCTCTCCCTGCTGCTGCTCAACATCATCACGCCTCATCGTCTTTGGATGATTAAACTCCGGTAGCTTTTGTTAGAAAGGCTTCACGTTTTTAGAAATGCTATATGGATGTGGTTCAAATAGGCACTTGCTAACATATGCACATGTGTAACTACACTGTAATACATTGAATTTGTTTGGTGTGTATTACAGTTTCAATATTTGCGACCTGATATGGCACGGATGACACATGTGAGCCCATTTAGGCAGATTTACTACTTCCTTTGACATGATGACTACACGAACATTCCAAACTTTGAGGATCGTAATAATAATATTAATAATAATTATAATAATGATGATGATAATGATAATGACTGCGCAAAAACAGATTAATGCAGCCCTGAACATGTGCTCGTCAGGACGACAAGATGCATCTTTTCATTCCCACAACGGTTAAGAGTGAAAATTGCTGTTTGTCAGACTTGTTATGAAATTGGGATGAAACCACAGCTGAATCTGATTAGAAATGTTCAGCGCGATGAGGCCACACGCTTCCCTCTCCAGGTTTTGTGTCTGAGACTTAGGCTCCGCTCCAGCTTAAGTCAGTCCTACCCCATCCTGAGCTGCTTCCAGCTTCAGGGCTCGTCTCTTCTTTAACTTCTCTGTTTTTCTGTCTCTCTGCCTTATCTTTTCATTTTCTTTCTCCTCCCCCTCCTCCACATAAGTTTCATTTCACGGATTAGCCTCCCAGAGCCCCCACAGCCTGAAATGTCTTAATCAATGCTAGTTTTCCTCCAACACTGCGGCGCTGTGAAGAACCATGGCAAAGCGTGTGTGTCAGAGTATTTACTGTATTGGCTGTGACTAACTCTAGTGTGGACGTGGACAGTGTGACCGCATCGTATGCATGCTAACACAGAACAGCTGTTGAGGCAGAACCTGTAAATGATGAGAATAAACCAAGCTCACGTCCACAAAGGTGCCGAGGAAACAACGTGAAGGGAATATTACAGAATCATATGGAATACGTATTGCATATTGTGAGTGGTAAAAACCCACTTTACTTTGTTCGGTGTGGTGAGACCTGGACAAATCCAAGCTCAGAGAAAGAAGAGTTCAGTGCTTATCAGCCCTGAGAGTTCCTCTGGCAGCCGTAAGCCTCCACAGCCTATTAGGATGTCTGTGCTCTAATTGGGGAGCTGTGGGGAGAGGGCCAGCAGGGGTGAGCGCTATTCAAATCACACATGAGGTAATCCTCACACTACAAATGTGTGCTGTGACCCAGTGACCTGGCCTTTAACGATGTGGGCCTGCAAGAGGGAAGCCGTGCAGAAAGGGCTCAAAGAGACTTTTGGCTACTCTTCCTCTCTGATCTAGTCCCAAACTAAACTCATCCTCGTTGGTCGGTGCTTGAAACATCACTGGAGACCTGTGGATGATCAAAGCATGGGCGGCAGGTCTTTGCAGTAGCTACAAAATACTCTGAGGTTGCGTTCCCAGCAGGAATTGTGTTCTGATTCTCGCCACGTCCGGTTCCTGCAGACGCTGTTTGGGTCGTCAGATGAGGCGTGGTAACATGAACAGGATCGTAAACTAACCGGGTTCACGAGAACATCTCCATGAACTCCAGGGTCTTAAAGTTCAGTCATGATGTCCAAAGAGGGATCCACATGGAGAATGTGGTGCGGAGGAGCAGCAGCAGAGCACGTTTCAAACAAATACAGTATGAAGCTTCCTAGCGGAGCCTCCTACGCTCACCAGCGCTTGATAAATATGGGAAATAAATCACTTGATGATACAGCAGTCGATCAGAGAGAGCGTAAACAGCAACTAATGACCTGGAAGTGAAATTGAGCGGAATAAACCTGAATTCCTGCAGCCTGGCGGCCGAATGACAAAGGCGCTGCTGTGTTCTCCCAATCACGCAGCGGCTTAGCGGAGGATGGCCATCAACTTGTTGACATGGCGCATTTTTAAAGGGGGTGGGAGTGAGTGGGGGCTGGGAGATGACCGCTCCCAGCTGCCCTTTTCAGCCCCCC
>BJFM01002185.1:37157-62839 GCA_016586285.1 Arothron firmamentum | reverse complement strand
CCCCCCAATGGGGCCGGTGGTAGCGCTGCTCCCAGTGGCTGCATGACTGCATGCAGCTCCAACCCTTGCTAGGTCCTGAGGGAGGTATTTGACCAACAAAAACACGTCTGTAGTACATCAAATGTCCACACGGCTGGACTTCTTCCCTCATCTTTATTCATCCTGGATTTAGCTTTTCATTTCAGCAAATTACATCTTGGTCTCATCTCCTCTCGAATCCACACAGTCACGTTCTTAATCCCCATATGCCAGAGATCCATCCCACTGTTTACCTTTGGCCTGTGATCTGCTAGCTTCACGGACGTGTAAAAAAAAGATTATGTCAATCAAACTATTTGTTTGAGCTTGAAAAAAACCCTTTTCAATTACTTTTCACTGCTGCACTGCATGATGCTTAAAAAGGGGAATTATGGGAACTATTGGTTACCCTGACTTAGCCTAGAACTGGATGAAACTGGAAAGCCTGGACACAATTGTGCTGGTGATTGTGGAGAAGGCTGACGCTGTTCATACAACCTAAAAATACATATTTACACATAATAGTATGGGGTCATCAAGTGTGGAGCCGAAGTTAATGAAAGTGAATAATGGAAGTGCGCATTAGGCAACTTCAGTAATTACGTCTCTCCTTGGTCAAGGTGACTGCCCAGATGGGAACAGCCAAAGGACGACGCAAAGAAGTCGGAACTTTTTCCTGCCCTTCATCACTGAATGTCAGAACGTAGCATGAAAGGCCGATCGGGATGGTTGGCGGGCTCAGCGACGGACTCGCCTCTCGTCTGTACTCTAGCCTGGGTGCTGCTGGCTTTTTCCCTGGGCAGTCTCGCTTTTTAATGCTTTGCAGAGACCCTGGTATAACGGGACACCTTCAACCTTAAGGTATGTCATCCTGCTCTGTCACTTCATCAACAGTAAAAGAGGACTTTCACACATGACGGCAGAACACCTTCATTCAAGAACGCAGTTGTTTTGCAGACATTAAAATAAAGCTATGGCATGGGGGGGACGGGGGCTGTGCCATGCTTCACTGGATACAATTTTAATTGAAACCCTAATCCATACATCCCTCTCTGTAACTCTATGATTTAATGCATAAACAATTGTGGGCATTATTTTAAGACTTGCATAAAATTCCTCCAGCAGTCCGTCTCACACACACATTAAAGCTTGTGACTTGGCCTACTTTGGATGTGTGAAGAGAAATCAGTTCTGCTCAGGATGTGGGGCAGCAATGCTGAGATTTCTGCAAACACACTTTTATTTTGATAAACAGGAAGTAGGACTTTACGTTATCTGCGCTCCTGCTCAGCGAGAGAAGCATGACGGGGCTGTGTGTCTAAGCTGGTGCGCTTTCCTGATAGCCTTGTGAAACATTATCAGCGGAATGAAAGTACACAGATAAAACACAGGATTACCTCTCTGGGGGTTACGAGCGCAAACTTTGCCCACCAGTAGCTGAAAAGCAGAAAAAAAACACACCACGGCAACCCGAGAGCAGCACCGCTTTGACCATGAGTTGATCAGCTTCACCTCCTGCATCAGTCTGGCCCCCCCTCCGGTGAATCGTGTAAATGCACCATCAGTGTCACCTAGGTGCTGCCCTGGCCATTACAAACGGAGATGCGGAGGCAGGCTGCTGCTACTTCCATCATTGCTTTCACACAGGAAACAGCAAATGACTCCTCTCATCATTAGCAAGCAACTAAGACAGAAACCAGACATGCAAAACCGCCAGCAGGGTTAGAATGATATGGTAGAAGGCCAAGGAGCTGCTGGAGAACCGGTGGGGCTGGACTGACCCCACTGCACGCCAGCATGCTCACGCGCGTAACCATTTCCAACGATAGGTCAGGTGATCTGTGGTGTGAGACGTACTGGTGCAGGCCGCAGACGGTGGGTCAGATAGGGCTCGATAGTAGCCGTCTTCGCAGTCACAGCGCCACGAGCCCTCGCGGTCGTTGAAGCTGTGCGCCGGACAGCGTGAGCACTGAAGGTCCTGGGAGGAAGACTTGTAGAAGCCACGGCCGCAAGCTGTTGAAGAAACAAAGAAAATATCAGAGGAGTAAGATAACACATAAAAAGGCCTTACTTGTGTGTGTGTGTGTGTGTGTGTGTGTGAGAGAGAGAGAGAGAGAGAGAGAGAGAGAGAGAGAGAGATAAAGAGAGAGAGAGAGAGCCCAGCACCAGGCTGTTTTTATCCTGATGAATGCTGAGGTCAGTAAAGGGACCTAACGTGTTTATAACCGTGTTATCTGTGAGAGGAGGCTCGCTGCAGCAGATAAAGTGGATCGTTTCGACGTTGTCCCTGTTAGCAGGACAATCAACACACCTCCCTGGTCTCAAACAGGCTGTGCAGCGTGTGCTCACACTGTCATTTCATGCTGAAAACAAACACAAATGATCAAGAGGACGTAAATTCTCACTCTAAATGAGCTAGTTTGAAGACTTGTAAATAAACAGAGCGAGTCAGGAGCTCTAATAAAAAAATAAAAACCAGGGTGTCCTAGATTTGACAGCAGATCCCTCTGATCAGTGTATCTGTCTGATCAATGTACTGAGAGCAGAATTTAAAAAAACCCACCAAAGAAGACTTGAGTTCACCACCTGACCGACATCTTTCATTCTATCTCTCTCTTTTTGACTGACATGAAGCTCCTGCTTCTGTAGACACCTCTGCATACAAAAGGCAAAAGCAGCAAACATGCATTTTTCATGAGTGAGTGGGGGAAATGAGCCATGTTTTGGAACAGGGGAGGTTTATTATTTCTCTTTCCAGGAGGAATGTGGTGGCTGCAGCTCCTGTGACAGCTCCGAGGTGAGAAGGACAACAGCAACGTCTTCACTTCAGAGGACGTTTCATTCAGTCTGAAGAAGCTGGGATATTCCCACCCCGACCAGCGCCATTGCTATCCACGAAATTACATGTTCTTATCTACGAAAGGGAAAGAAGATGAGGACTATGGAGAATCTTTCTTCACCCAACCGCCGACTGAAAACCAAAGGGCAGCACGTGGAGTCGGGAAGAGCCTGCTCACCATGTTCACCTCTTCATGTACATCGCAGATGAAAATCACCGAAGGCAGCGGTTGGGAGTTGGAGCACGTCTAAGCTAATGTAAACACTCCCCACAGACACTGATAATGACACTGAAGCCCCCCCACCCCCATCCCGGCAGAGCCCAGACCAGTGTACTTTCTCCTGCCACACCTACCGATAAGCCAGCAGCTCTGTTTGCCTTTACGCTACGTTCGCCAGCTATGTTCAGAGCTCATCTGCTGGGAGGTTGGCTCGCAGGGGAAGGCCGGGCCGACGGCGGCCAAGGCCGTCTCCCACTGACACCGCAGATCCAGATGCTGATGGTATGGCCAAACCATCCCAGGTTCACCAGTTCAGCAAGCAGAAATCTTTCTCAAACCAAAACCAGAGGGGTTTGGGCAGCTCACTGACTGACAGGCTGGCTGGCTGACTGATGAGAGCAAACACAGCCATCCCAGACCAGCATTCCAGGCCCACCGGTAGCAGAAGCAAAAGCCGAATGTGGAGAAGCTACATCAGGATGACGGACTTCTCCACAGTCGAGGGAAAAATCTACAGTGTTGATCACAAAAACTGGGGCGGAGGTTAGACAGAGAGCAGCGCTATAGCAGCCATCTGATCCCAGTCGCAGCTGCAGCACTCCTCTTCTCTGATTAGCAGCTATTGTCGGCACTTTCTGCACAGACGAGGAAGATGAGGCCAAGAGAGTCCTCCAAGTAGTCAGAAAATCAAATTATCCCCCCGACGCTCACGTCTCCATCGCAGCATAAACGGCCCAAAGAATCGGGCAAATACACTTATCTTTGACGTACAGGCACATGCAAACTAAAGCCGAAAACAAGGGATTCCTCAGTGATCCCACAACCTCGGTTCATTTCTTATTCCTCTCCACTGACCTTCGTAACATTTTTGAATTCCTTCCAGCTCCTTTGCGTCAGCCCGGGTGAGGATGAGGAGGATAAGAGCCTTAGCCTTCTTTGGACACAAAAATCATCACTTTCTTTGTTTGGGGTCGTACCGGCTCCTAGTTAATCCGCTGTCTGCACATATCCTTTGTGTTCTCTTGCTGTTTTATGCGTTCTCTGTTGATCTGTTCATCAGGCAAAACTGGCAGAATACATGGATAAGTAGGGTTTTGGTCCTTTTGGACTCCAGTGCCTCTAATCAAAGCGCATCCCACCGTGTTGATGTTATGGATCCTTGGGGTTATTTGTGTTTACTGGCACAACGACCCACAATTCTAATCCGTCCAAAAAAAATAACGGGAAGAATTATACATCCACTCACGTTTATCCTGCTTGACTCATGACTGAATCTGAACCGTTTCCAACAGATGGAACCCTGAAATAGTAGCAGGCTTAATTAGTAGTCTGTCCAAAAACGCAGAGACGTTTCTGGTTGCTGTTGCAGAGCTGAGAGGCTGCACAGCTGGACGGCTTCCCAGATGTGCACTCTCATCCATCGATGTCACACATCTGGTTTTATATTTCTGACTGCGTACGGACAGATAGAAGAGGCTTAAGCTCAAGCCCCCAGGACTTCATATATTTGTGTGAATGTAGAAAATCTAGAGTTCAGGTGTCAGTGATGTATTTGCATCCCAGTGAGTTCACGCTCAACTACCCAAGTATGAGCCAAAATCATCCAACAGATTTCCAGCTAGCATGTCCATGAACTCACACCATGCTGCATATTTCACTCACTGAGGGAATCTGAAACACGCTCGTTCCTCTCACCATTTCATCACAACAAATTTTCACATATTTATTCCAAAACAACACAATTCCATAAATAGAGTTAGTTTTAGGGCCACAAAAGTAGATCATGGTCTTCTGTGGCCGGAACAAATATCTAATGCCAAGGGAGGAGTTTACAGCCAGCGTTTGTTTGTACGTCCGACTGTTGGCAAATTAACAGGAAGAGTTGTAATGAAATGTTCAGGAAGGGTTGATGATGGGCCAAGGAACAGGCGATTACATTTCAGTGATGTTCTGGATTCCAGAGGGACTAACACAGATCAAAGGCCAAGGGGCTTTGATCATTCTATAACCTTGTATTGCTGCTGCCTGTATGTGTCGTGTTTGTGAGACCACATGGAGAAATAACTGCTTGGTGCAGGTTCAAGCTCTGCCAGTGAGAGCAGGTTGGAGGAACTCAACAGCTGCTGGCATACAGAAAAGAAAGAATGTGTGAAAGAGACACTAAATCAAACAAAGGAAGGAAATTCTGAGACCAATTATTTTCTGAGATGATTACGATAGACAACACTATAAAATTACCAAATGGCTTCCAGTTGTTTTAGTAATAATCTCTGACAATCGAATAAAAAATATCTGTTTACATAAGCATAGGGTATCGACACGAAACACAAGATTGATCTAAAAACCAGTTAATTCATTATTAATTAATCTTCAAAATGGAAAAAAATGAAAATGTTCTGTTGCTCTATTATAATTATTATCATTGATATAAATATTATTATTAATATTATTAGTAGTAGTAGTATTGTTGTTATAGTTGTTAATATTTGTAATGGTTTTATTAGTATTATTATTCTTCAGTGTGAGTTGTCGAAGATTGATTTTTAGAATTATCTAAAACTGCTCGTTCTCTATAGCCTTTCAAGAGTGTGTGGTGACAATTTCAGAAAGGAAATAAGTCAATCAATGAAATCGCAGAGACAGTTGTCAGCAGCACGTAGCTTATTTTACGTGTGCGCGCGCGTGTGTGTGTGTGTGTGTGTGTGTGTGTGTGTGTGTGTGCTGCTGTGCGTGCTGCTGGGTGCTGAGCTCCATCAGGCTGTATATCCTGCCACTTTATGCATGCTAGACTGTGGTTCAGCCGTCGCAGGGAACAACATTGTATATCTTGTAAGCACTTCCAGAGAAACACACTGAGGCAAAACGCTTCTGCTTCAAACAGGCAGCGCGATTGATCTCTGCAAAGGTCTGCAAGCCTCACCGTAAATGAGTTGTAAGCTGATTGCAGCGCTGACAACGATGTATCATACCGACAAATGCTGTCTGTTAGCACGACTCCAGGCTGGAATAAAAACACCAAAGCCTTCAAAAATAATCAGAGTTTAAAGCCAAATATTTGATAGTATTTGAATTGTCACGTGTGGATGGGGACTCCATCCTGTAGCTTAGTTTGTTTGTTTGTTTGTTTGTTTGTTTGCTTGCTTGCTTGCTTTTCAGCCGCGGTTCAGCAGGTTTGTTGTGTATTGTACTTGGTTGCCAGCAGACATGAATCTGCCACCTATGAGGAGGGTGGCACCTATCCAGCCCGGGGACATGGTGGAGAATTAGAAAAACCTCCTCAGGGGACACAGACTCAGCTCCAATGACAGAATTTCCTTCCAAACGAGTTGGTGTCCGACGCCGGTGTCCCACGGGCTTCAGGACAAGAAGACCCGTCCAGAAGGGCTTGTCGATTGTTTTTAAAAAGCCAGCAAAAAAAACATATGAAGGAATGTGATGCTACATTGTGCTGGATCCTCCCTTCACCCCTGACGGCTGACATCCAGACAAGCATTCATCCCAGGTACCTGTGCTTAGCAGGAGATAAGGAGCTTTCCACAAGAAACAAAGAGAAGATTAGCATTTCCGTACACTGTGCTGGAGGGCAAGCCTCTGAATGGAGAGAACCCAAAGGAAGTGGCTGCGTGCTGGTCCGCAGCAAAGATCAAAGCGAGATGCTGATGAAGTTACACTGAAAATCAAGGCCATGCACGCTCTGACGCCGCATGCATCCGCACCAGGAGGGCTGGCAGACGGGCGCTTGAACACGTTAACCAAGAAAAAAAACAAAGAGGGCCTGACTGAATTTGCACTGATACGCCGACATAAGAGCAGCCTGGAATGAAACACCATCCAATCGGAGACAGCAAACAGCACCTCCACCTTCTGATACCTTCCCTAGCAAACAACTGTCGAGGGCTCCTGTCGCAGACAGAGCCAGAAGTCTCCAGAGGTGTGGGCATCATTTGTTCAGCAGGTCATGTGTTCTGCCCCTTCCGTTAAAAGCAAACAGCATCATCTTCCAAATGGTAAGCGGAAGAGACAAGCCCGGCTTGAAACCTTCCATCACGTTCAAATCACGTCTAAAATGCCCCCAAGTTGACCGGAGGTTGGAATAATGGGACAGTTTGGAGACTCCTGTTTGGTGTTTCAGCTCTCCTGCTGAGTTATGGCTGTGGAGGTGGAAAATGAAGGGAACTTTCAGATTAAGCTCATTACATCACTGGATTTACAGCCTCTGGTTCTGTTGAGCCGCAGTGGTCCGTGTTTCCTGAAGGCCTCACACCGCCTCAGCTTTCTGAAATGGATTCTCAGTGACAGGCGAAAATGTCCCTCCTAATCGTCTTTTGTGTAGTTCATTTAACTCGCTCGGAAACAAGGGAAAGCGCCCTGAAAGGCAGCCAGGCGGCTCCCTTTAATGCACTAGGTGCTCAGCTGTGCTGAAAGATGGGTGTGAAGGGGTCTCGGCATTCTGAAGATCAAAGCCCAGGGCCCAAAGGTCTTCCCAAGCCAGAGTCCCCTGCAGTTCAAAGGAAACTGCCACCGCAGCTTTACCCAGTCAGCAACAGAAAGGTATGTGACTGTTGCTGGTTCTGTCCTGTCCCAGCCCCCGTGGCCGACCACCTGCCAAAACAGGCCTTTGACGGGTTTCCTTTTTTGCTAGTGATACTAACGGCAACATTCGGTTCAGCTGGTAGCCATGCTGCTCCCGTGTCCAGGAGCATGCTACATGCCCCTACTCTGCCAGTAGATGGGCTGGAGCAGGGGTGGGCAATTATTTAGCCTGAAGAGCCACGTTGGGTTGTAGATCTTGATGAACGGGCCGGCAAGGTTGTGCAGGAATCTAATCTGCCAAATGAGGATCGGAAATCAACTAAAAATCCCACCTGATGGACTACTGACTGAGAAAATATTTTGAAGAGCCTGTAAATTCATCAAACTAGAGATGGATGATGAAGCTCCAAATGATGTTTGGCCCCACCTTCTTGAGAGGACATGTTAGCATGCTAGGTGAAGGGGGAGGGGGGGTCTGAAGCTTTCTTGAACCAATCAAGCTGACAACCCTCTTAATTTGGCTTATGGAGAAGTTATTGTGAAGGCTCTATGGGCTGGATTAAATAGTTCGTTGGCCCCGGGCCTTAGTTTGCCCACCTCTGGGCTGGAGGAAGAACAGCAGCAATGCCAAAATCAACTTTACCCCAACTCCAAAATGTCCCACCAGATGACCCCAGAGTGGTCGTAGACCCTGGGCTGACAGGTATTGAACCACTGTACTCTCCTTTGGTTCAGGAGAGATACCTGGTAGATGTTCCACCCTCTCTGGCAGATGTTCCAAACTCTCCATATTCTTCATGTCGGAGATCTGAAACCTCCTGGAATCGCCAGAGGTAGATGGACACATATCACTTTCACCCTCGTTCCACCAGCCCACGCCAACAAGAACGCTGCCTCCTGACCTCTTGAACTGTCTGATCACACCGTCTCAGTGAACAGTCAGCAGGCAAAAAAAGAGGTCTGTGCCACAGTTTGGATAAGTGAAAGGGCAAAGCTTCCACTGTGAGAGCTGTGGAAGCTGGGATCGATAGAGATGTCTGAACCCGTTAGCACAAGCGGAGATGAAGGCGGCTGCGCCGTGGGGAGGGGGGCCTCTTTTGTCATGCAGGGACAAGAGAGGCCAGAGAGGCGACTCTTGTGGCGATCAGGGGTCAACTGCTGCGATCATCCATCTTCTGTCTTGACAGTGTCCTGTCAGCCAGGGCACTGATGTTACTAAACACCAGCGGCAAGCCTCCATTGTGATGCTGCGCTGATCTGCAGCCATGTGTAAATGAAGTTAATATCCAGTGACCCCACGCAGGCCCATCCACAGACCCCCAGCATCACCGTGGTGATAACGCCATCTGATGCAGGTCTCGGTTTTTGTCCGTCTGCGAGCAGAGCAGCTAACACATGTGTCTTTGTATGAAACGGGGCGCGTTTACTTTGACGCCTTCTATTCATGCGATGCAACGTAGGGTCTCAAATTTGGACTGGCAAGGTCAAATTCCATGACCTTTTTTCATGATAAGTCAGCATCAACCCCCCCTTTTTTTTTTACAAACTTAGAACAGCTAAGGTTATAGCCCCAGAAGGTGCAGACACAGCCACCATATGGAATGTTACCGGAATTATCGGTACCGTCAATCACTAAAAAAACAATACATTGGATAATCAGCATTTTTTGGATATTGTCTCATGCCTGTGATGCAATATTTTATGTTAATGACCAGATTTCTGTCTTCATCTTTCCCCAGTATGACATCTGTGAGTGGAACGACCAGCTGGTGCATATAATCCCTGGTTCCTCACCTTGATTGGCGCCGCCGTTAAAAAAAGCTACTTTGGGACAAATATTCAAAAAGTTAAGCATCATGATGAATGAGCTGCGTTAAATTAAAGTGGTACTTGGCTTTTTTTGGAAACAGCTTTGTGGTTGTCATTTAATTTAAGAGGATATACAGTATTAAATGATTTATAATTGGAAAACAACATCAGCGTAGCATGGATTTTAACATTCTGTCTAATCCTAAAAACGCTACTAATAATAGAAGAATTAGATCAGTGAAATACAAGCATTAACTTCTATTTTAAAAGAGAAACATGGTTTTTACATAGTGAAAAGTGGTAGATTCCCAAATTTCTGACTGAGGATGAGCAGGTAACAGCGGAGGGCCTGGTCAATTTAAACAAAGACAGTCACATCTGTTGATAATTGAAGCCTCCTGACATATTGCAGCAGTGCTTTGCTAACGTTGATACTGGGGGGGGGGAGCAGGTGAAAAGAGGGAGCTGAGCTGTCACTCATGTCATCCAAGGAGACCCTCTGCACATGCAAAGGCCTCTGCCCAAATGTGTTGTGATCCACTCATTCATCACCATCAGCAAAGAGGGAGCCTTGTCTTTCAGGCTTTCACAGCCCCTCCCCGACGTCCCCCCCATGTCTGTTTAACTCTTTGTTTGGCAATCTCTGCCAGTAAATGTCACTCTTCCTGGGTGTTGAAAAAGGCCAGTTGAAGTGTCCCACAGCCTGGGCTGCCTTCACTGTGTGCTGTTGTGAAAATAGAACCCATTCATGCACTGGTCTGCTTTGGCCCTGGCTGCTGGTCACACTGGAGCCACTGAGTTCTCAGACAGAGAGAGGAGCTTGTGGCCTAAATTTCCAGGAATATCTGTGCTTCGGACAAACCACACCACTGGGGAACTAAACAACCAACACCTTGGAAATCATTGGCTGCTGACTGTCATTTGGAAAAGCGAGAGTGTTTTGTCTGGTAACAGAAAACAGATGAAACGGGTGGTGGTTGTATGCTAACGAGAGGATTAATGAGGGGAAACAACATCCTGTATCCGCGGGCATCATCCATCTCTACTGTCAGAGAGTTGGACAGAAGTTAGTTGGACCCTGATGAATGACTGACCCCCTCCCACCACACCGCAACCCCCTATCCACCCAGACCCCCAGGGGCTGAGCATGACAGCTAAAGTGTATGGAGGCCGCGAGGAGATGCTGGCAGGCAGGCCCAGCTTGCCGATGGAAGAAAGAGCCACGTTTAGCATTTCAAATAAAGCCAGGAAGCCGAGAGTCCGGAGGTGCTCATACGTCTTGATGCTGTCCTGATTGATAAGGTGTGAATTTAATGCACCAAAAGGCCGCCTCTTACAACTACTCCAGAGCTTAATTATGTAAATCAGAGGTGTGAGCTGAATCCCCATGAGACCCAGACTGGACATAAATTACTCAAGGCTGAAATAAATTGGTGATGGACGACAGCTCCCCATGTCACTGCCACTGTTTACTTCCTGTGCGTGGTAACATGTCCCCGCAGCTCAGGGTTTCCCTTCCAGCTGTCTGGACATGGCGACGGCACAGTCAGAGTCAGCGGAGGGATTCTCTCTGCTGCTGGGACTGGCTGCTTCCAAACCCCGAGCGCTCAGAGGGAGGCCTTGGAGATGGGAATTACTACAATTCAAATGAACTAAATCCTCTCCTTAAGTAGATATTTTCATCAGCTCTCTCCAAACTTATCTGCGTTTTGAATCGTGGCTTCAGCAACGCTGGTCTGCGGCGGACCCCTACATATAACAGGGACGTAGACGATTTCAATGGCGCGCTCTGATTGGCTCAGTAGTTAACCATCAAACATTTAAAAGGAGTCTTGGCGAATTTCTGAGACCACCCAAAGATAACAAGAGTGTATTCTGTACAGAAAATGAAAGACTGCTCTCAAACAAGAGGGCCACTTAGAACGTAGACAACAAAGGAATTTAAAAAAGAAATTCTGAGTCCTTCTCTCATACATAATTGTTGGGCTGCAACTTTGTTTTTCAGCACTGAATAAGTATCATCAGCTAACGGCTATTTAACTAGCAACTACTTCCTTGATTGCCTTCCTTGATTGTTGTCCGGATTAAAATGGGATGGCGGCTCTGCTGCAGCAGCCGGGCGACTTTGGAAAGCTTGTAAAATGTGCTGGGGTGGGGTGGATGCTTCGGGGAGCGGAACTGAATGGACAACTGGATGTCAGTGAGGTCGCAGGGAGAAGTGCTGATGGTGCTGCGTGATTCATTTTATTTAGCTGAACTCCCCTTTAATACGGAGGCTACCCACGCCTCAGCGGAGATAGAGCTCATAAAGGTGGTGCGCGGAGCCTGCGCTCTGAGCATCACGCGCATTAAATGACCTCAAGCTTTAAAGAACTACAGGCTCACTATACCTATATTTACATTGACACGGGAACAAATTAATTGCGAGGGGAGAACAAGAATTTTACCTTCTCAGAGAACAAAACACGACAACTGTGTCGCTAAAAGCTTTGTGACAAAAGGTGTTAGAGCAGCTTGTTGTGCTGTGGAATTTAATTTCTCCTTTGCAAACATCTCATGTATGCATCTCACATCTATGCACATGAACACCACCAACAACAAAGAGATTCAGAGGGAGAACGCTAACATTCTCGCTCTGATTCCACCCTGGCCACCAGCAGGGTGCAGTGGCCTGTCTGCCAGGGACACTCGTTCGCCTTAAATCCATTCATTCAATTATTATTGGCTGTTGCTCCACATAAGCTCCTTACATTGTGGTTTACTAAAGGAAAGAAAAAGCCTTGGCTAACAAGGCAGACCACTTAAGTGCTGTGACCTAAGTCCCCCCATTAATCCACGCTGATTCTTATCTTTCATGTCAGGTGCCCCCTGAAAATAATCCTCTGAGCATTTAGAGCAACAAAAAGCACCTTGTTGTTAACTGTAGCTGCGCCGCAGCGCTGCAGAGCCGATCCGGGGCAGGACTGCGGGGGCCCCTCCTCTTCGCCTCCGTCATAAACATCCCGGGGCCTGAATGCCACAGCGCAGCGGCTATTTGTTTCCCCACTCTGTCAGGCTTACTCGGCCAACACAGACAGACAGACAGAATTCCTCAAGAGCTTTACTTTGCTGCTTGTCAGCTAGCAAGAGAGCAGCTGATTTCAGTCATTTTTTAATCCCAGTGTCAACACAACCACGATCATAAATTAAAAGCTTTTCACTCAATTCAAAGGACTCCAGTTATTGCACTAAATATGGACTTTATCCATCTTTGCTGCCGTCAATCCAGCCGCTTTAATCGCATTTGCCTACATAACCGTGCATGTCTAAACTGTCCTATTCCTTTGTCTCCGCCAACACTCGCTGGGTTATTCTTGGCGTCCCTCTCACAAAGTCTCTGAGGCTCTTGACTCATTTCCAATTTCATGTAAAAAAAAAAAAAAAAGGACTTTTGGCTCAATCCCAGAATTCTGACCCAGTAAACACTGAACTTTCAACTGCTTCCTCATATGTCTCCCCCACCCACCACCCCCCACCACCAGTTTCCCCAGAATAAGAAGGCACTCACGTTCACAAGCGTCTCCTTTCTGGTGAAATCCAGCTTTGCATATACATTTCCCAATAGGCACCAGCCACTCCCCTTCAGCGCTACAGTGCATCTTGGGAGAGTTGTCTGCTTCCTCCTCCGCGTCGTTCACGCAGGTGCCCTCCACCTCCACTAGCGAGGAGAACTCCGAACCCGTGACGGTGTCGGGAAAGGTGGCGAGGTTCTCGATGATCGACCAGCACTTCTTGTAGTAAACTTTGACTGAAACCAGGGCGATGCACGCCCCAACGTCCTGGAAAGCCAGGTAGAAGCCTCGCCTGGACAGCGGCCCAATAATGCGCACCTCTGTGTTCAGCTTCATCTTCCTCTCGCCCAGGTCGCCTTGGGTGAAGCTCTCATCAGCAGCGATCGTGTCAATTTTCACGTACTGGTTCTCCCGTAAGCTCCTGCCCACCTCTGAATCCGTTTCCTGATAATACAAGTTGAACGTCTCCTTGCACGTTCCCACGACGCCAGGTAGGCTGTTACAATCCCTCAAGGTGAACTTCAGTTCAACAAAAATCCTCTGAGCATTGCCCTTCTCGATCCAGTTAGTCCGAAGCCAGTTGTTCTGATTGGGCTCCATGACTCGGCAGACCTGGTATGTGCGGATGGGTGTGTAGTTCTCATCCAGGCCGCTGATCTCCTCCCACTGAAAGAGCACCAGAACACTTGTAAGAGCTTTATTTCAGACGATAGCCGGGAAAAGTTCTGTGTATTGATGGACACTCTACACCGAAGCGGATTCGGAGTTTCTAACTGTTCTTGAAAAATGAAGCGGTCTGACTGCCTTCAGATTTCCCCTTTTGTTGCAGTTTTTCCATCCTTTGCCCATCTTCTATCGGGCCTGGAGCCTGTTCTCGCTGCGTTTGGGCCCAAGGCAGGGAACACCACGCACCCAGCTCATCGCAGACGTGCACGCTGTCTTTTAAAATAAAGCCAATTTTTGGGAAAAGTGTGAACGACCTGGGACGATAACACGTGCTGAATGTTTCCGAAAGAAAAAAAAAATCAGTCTGAAGGAAAAGTGAACTTGATGCTGCCCTGTTTCCATTATTTCCTTAAAAAGCTTCCTCACTGTGTTTACTTTCTCAGATTAGCAGTGGTCTGTGCAGGGCCTTTGTGCCCTGAACGTCCGAGAAAGTTTAACAGCAGATAACATCCTCTTGTGCTCTGTATCTGTTACTGGAGTTGTACACTTTTTATGAATCCCGCACAGACGTGATGTGTGTGCTGAAGACTCACCCCATTGGGAGGATATGAGATCCACTCCAGTTCTGTCTGCTGTGCCTTGGAGTCCAGCAGTATCACTAGTGACAGGAGAACCCAGAGAGAGGCAGGTGGTTAAATCTCAGCGGAACTCTGTCCCTGATAACCATACATACATACATACATACATATATATACATATATACCACCATATCTATAGCCTGCGGAACCATGACCTCATTTCTGTCAGCAGCAAAAAACCAAAAACGATAGAACAACAACCCAGTGGTAGATGGCCTCCAAACCTGCAGAACGACTTTGTTGTGAACAGATTAAAACATCCACATTGCAACAAATGACTATTATATTGACTGATTAAAGCACTTTATGTGCGTGCTCGATTTGTTGAAAGAGAATTTCATATTTTTTTATTTTTTTATTTATTTATTTATTTTTGTCTAGACAGTTTTAGTATGAGATGCGTGAAAACATCTTATTTGTGTCGCGGAGTCGTGCGAACGCGCAGATGGAGCTGCGTGACCGAAACCAGGCTGTTTCAGTCCGATAGCACCTCCGCATTCGACACATGTTCCAGCCGTAATGTGCCAGAGAGGTTGCGACAG
Source organism: Arothron firmamentum (assembly GCA_016586285.1). Taxonomy (NCBI): domain Eukaryota; kingdom Metazoa; phylum Chordata; class Actinopteri; order Tetraodontiformes; family Tetraodontidae; genus Arothron; species Arothron firmamentum. Next base: position 48,023 of record BJFM01002185.1, on the reverse strand, counting down.
CCTAAAACAGCATAAAATAATAGGAACACGGGATTTACCAGTCGGGAGGTAATGTATCCCGGTCGCAACGCGATATTTTCCTGTCATTTCAGGGCTGTGAGGATGGCGCTGGCTTTTCGGTTTTTACGCGTAGTAAAATTTATTAATAAACAGATGTTGAACAAAAGTGCTCATTGAAATACATTCGATTTTTTTTTTTTAATCAATTACTTTTTTTTTCGGAAATTTTGTCTGATTTGGTTTGTCACATCTTTGATTTTGGACACGGAAGAAAGCGCCGCCGCATCAGCGTGTTTCCCTGGTAGGAGGAACCAGCAGACGGGCTGCCAGCCGAGGCTACTTCTGGGAAATTACCTCCCCACTAACGTTCACCAGCACCGGCCCTAGCACCCTTCGCTCTGACGCACAGATCATCGCAGCGAAGGTCTCTGGTGCCCACAACGCGCCGGCGACAGAAGCAAGAGAGAGCAAGAGCTCCGTGCTCGTTAGTGCCGTGCGTAAAGGCGAACCGCGACGAGGAGCAGCGCTGTCATCCCCCGCACACGGGCTTCGCGCCGACCACAGTGGAAACAACAACAATCGACTGACATAAAGAGTAGAAAATAATAAATAAATCTGTAAAAATCAGGCTGTCCACAGTCGGACTTGTCTCGCTTGATCCTTAAGTTGGTCCGCAAACTTTACCAACTTACCTTCCTTGGCATTCTGTGCGGCACCGCTTCCCAAAAAACAGCCCAGGCGAATGTAAAGTGTAATCCAGAGACACGAGAGGGAGCTGGACAACATGATGCAGCCGCGGATTTCAGTCTTGACCGTCACTCGCTGTTCCACCGTCCTGCGTGCTTCCCATTGACGCCAACGAAGCGGATCTATGTTCAACAACCACCACGTCCAGCACTCAAATAGGGTCCGCTGCCGCTGGGCGGAGCCTGCCGCGCCGCCGCTGTCCGTCTGAAAAACCAGCGTGTGCGCCGACCAATCACGGCGCGCAGGGACGAGACTCGCCAACGACGAAAGCCAATTGGAATGCCGCTACAGGAGGGGGCGGGACGGTCATGAGGCGCTTCCGTCAGCGCAGCAGTGTGTGTGTGTGTGTGTGTGTGTGTGTGTGTGTGTGTGTGTGTGTGTGTGTGTGTGTGTGTGTGTGTGTGTGTGTGTGTGTGTGTGTGTGTGTGTGCTCAGATATTTTAGGATTTGTCCAGGAAGAGTAACACATGTTGGAATGTATGGAACTGTGGAGTGCAATTAAGAACAAGACTGAACTTATGAACTCAGCTGATGTAAAACCCCAAATTTCAGTGTGAGTAACAGATCAAAGCATTCGTCTGAAAGGATTTGGAGGTAGAACCTTCCTCCTTCTGCCCGATGGTTTGCAGATCAAACTGCTGTATCCGCTCGACTGAAATATTATCATTTTCTTGAAGTGCATCACTTAATTGAGGGCTGATATTAACAATATTGACTTAAGTGTGTAATTTATCATTGATGCCCTATGTTTTTATTTCACTGCTAAATTTTGTATTGCATAGAGCCATTATAACAATATAATTAGCAATAATAATTCATTAAATCTCATGCAGCTCCGGACGTGTTGATGGTCACACTGAGGTGTAAGATAGGGATGAGCTTCTTACACAATCGCTCCTCTTTCATTGTTACACCCAAAACATCTAAATTAGTTAAAACGGAGGATGGGCGCAGAGGGGCCCCGAACCCTTTGACATGTTGCACACTTACCCTTTTCTTTGACAGCCAATAACTTTGGGAAGAACAAGGCAGGAGGATAACGTCTCCATTACTGTCGGGCTGGACTATAATAACCCTAATGCTCAGAGTCACTTTCACATGAGGATAACTGGAAGGCTCTAATTAGAGGGCACCATGGCAACAGTGAGCACGTGAGGGGGTACAACGTGAAGCAGACAGCCTCCGATTTAATGACTCCTCTCACGTCAGTCAAGCACTTCAAGCTCCTTGTTCAAAAGTTATACGACGTAGCAGTTAGCGCTTATGGTTTGAGAACAAATGTATCAAATATGTTTGCTAAGATGGTCGGGATTATAGAAAAGTGTATTTGTGACACAAATGAGTGAAATTCATCTCTGGTAACTATAATAACCAAGCAGAGGTTTTCAAAGTGTCACATCAGCTGCTCAAAATAAATGTGTGTTTAAGCAATGTGTTTTTTAGGTGTGTTTATTCAGCTGCACCTTAAGATGGTACACTTCTTTCTCATACCTACCCAACTTGAATTCCTGCTGCAGTCTTTAGGACCTGCAAACAGAAAATATGGGCACAGGTGTAACAAACTTGAATAGCTTTGAAGAGCCCCAATAATGATGTCTCAGCGATGTGAACGGTGATATGAAGGTTATCACGGCAGGAATAAACAGGCAAAACAATCGCAGCGGGGAAATCCAGTCTGCCCTTGGTCTCCGCTTTTACGTCCGAATTAATCAGTATTTGTTGGACATTAATTACAGCTGGGTAGCTCGTTGGGCGATGATGGAGATTAATTAATACAGTGAAACTAATATGCAGGAATAACTGGATGTATTTTGGAGTTCTGAGATGTGCAGACACCCATGAAAGCAGACGGCTAACATTTAAAATGTCGTGTCTGTTTCCTTCTCTACATCTGTTGGTGATTGCTGTGTCTTCTGGACTAACAATCTTACCTTCCATACTACACTCACACACACACACACACACACACACACACACACACACACACACACACACACACACACACACACACACACACACACACACACACACACACTACAGCTGTCTGTCCTCGTTACCACGGCAGCAACGTCACGCTCCATCATTCTCCATCCACATTTGATGATGAGAGAATATTTAAACTTCTCAAATATTTAACAGGATGTCGTTTTGTATTTGCGTTTTGCTGCCTGTTGGTGTTGTCACAGCTTTGCTGTGCAAAAGTGTAAATGCAGAATAACCGTCGTCTCTGCCAAAGTAAAAGCGCGTGTTGGCGCGGGGATGATTTGTATTCAGCCGTCCAGCATGCTGATCTGCAAGCAGCCCTGAACTCTTGGAGTCCTCCCTGCAGGCTCAGTCCCACAGACTGCTGACATGAGCAAAGAAGTTGGAAATACTTAAGTACACAGTCGTTCCCGTGCAGCCCTCATGCCGCATCAGTATGCACCGCGCAGGACAATCCCGGCAGCCAGCGTTCAGGGTGGGGGCAGGCCAGAGTCTGCCTGTCAGGCCCTGAAGGAAAACACCACCCAGAGCTTTAATAGCAACCACGAGGAGCAGCTCAGAGGCCCTGTCAAGCTGTGGTTCGGCTGTACCAGCAGGCAATTTGCTTCTTTTTATAGATTGGTAATATGGAATGACACTCCCAGAGGAAATCTCAAGTGTTGGAAACTCCAGCGCTATTGTTGCGGGCACCTCAGAGCCATTTGCACCTGACACCATTTTGTTGATATAATCACATTCCTACTGGAGTCCGACTGCAAAGTTTTTAGGATGTAAAAGAGCTATCATTCCACGGCAAATTTCCCCTGTGCTGAAACATGCGTGTACCTCTGGGTCGCAATTATGAGAAGCAGTTCATAAGATCTGGAAGAATATCAGAACGTCTGCGTGGTCTAATTAAGATACACAGAGAGGAAAGCGCTCAGTTGTGTTTGCTGCTCCAGTTGTTCAAGTTTTGGTTGCACAGGAACAGCAGAATATTCTCCTGTTTCATCCCGGTTAATGGGGCGCATCATGTGCACTAACGCAATATCATCTCAGTCAACTATAAAGATATAACCCAGAAAAGGAGCCGTAATTCTGTATTTGGATTAGCATCGATCGGATTCCAACTTGTATAAACAGAGATTTGCTACGCAAAATCACAGATATGTGTAAGCCGACTGCATCCGGTCAGTCAGACATACCGGAACGCTTTGTTCTGGCAAACGTGTGCTCTGCTCACGCAGCACGCCGCTCTTTCTGAACAGCAATGTTTACTTAGCGGTGATTACAATGAGTCTGCATTCAGTTTCTCCTTAATCCCAAAGTCCAGACACCTGAAACACGAGAAGGACAGGAAGCCAATCACAGGTTGGAATCAGGAAAGAAAAGAACCTTTGAATCATTCTCACTAATGTGAGCCTGTGACTCAGCAGGACCCCCTCAGAGCGTTCTGTTCACCTCGCACTCGAATGAGCCAACCAAGATGTCGCCCTTGTGTTTCAGCTTGGCGTTGTTGTTAATGTGTGTGCTGTCCCTCCTCGCTCATTCACACCACAAGACTCTGTCCTGTGAAAAGGTGGATGCTGTCTGGGTGTTTGTGCTGCAGTTCTGCGGTTTGGGCCACGCTGGGCCTGCATCTCCCTCCAGGCAGCCTGTCCTGCAGTCTCTCCTCTGCCCAAACGCTGCCTCTCTGGCACCCCGGGACCCTGGAGATGCACACGAACACATGAACATTAAATTCATTTTCAGAAAGTCTGTGTCTGGGTTGTTGAGAACAACTTTATTTTCTACTTTTTAAACACATTCACACCATATGTACTCAGAAACTAGAATTAAAACAACAGACACTGAGATCGTTACACAGCAGCAATACTGCTTAAGGTTGATCAAGTCAGAGCAAGAACCAGAGCAGGATACTTGGGAGCCAACGCCACATTGGAAAACATAAACTTGTGTACTAATTAGGGATTCAGGATTCATCTCCTGACATTATAACAGACATACGAGCCGTCTGTGCTTGAGCACTTCCTGGACTCACATATGTGTCCTTTTCTTGGCGTGCTCTTTGGGTGGGACAGTAATAACAAGTTGAAAATATCCGAGGCACTTCAAAAGCCTTTATTGCTGCGGCTCGGTCATATATATATATATATATATATATATATGTGTGTGTGTGTGTGTGTGTGTGTGTGTGTGTGTGTGTGTACAGACAAAAAAAACCCTTCGTTTTTGTGACACTCCAAGTTTTTGCCTGGTTTCTGTTCTTAGCACGGTGTGAGCACTTCTGACTCTCCGTTTGGGTCTTTCTGCCCTTTCAGGAAACCAAGTGGATTATGTAAGATTTTTATGGATTAGCTCACGTCTAGCTCCAGCCTCTCTGCTTCTTTTTATCTCGTGATTGGGGTTAATTATTGGTTGTGGCAGAGCTGTTGAAGGAATACTGAGTGGCTTGTGGCTTTGAAGCAGCATGGACAGAACTCTGATACAAGGTTGAGCCGCCTGAACAGGAAACAGAGCGCTGTCTGAATGATTCCCCTTTTAAAACGTATTCTGAGCTTTCCTTCGGGTCCGTTGCTGAGCCGAACGTTTGATTAGCTTTGACTAGAACAAACATACATCTGTTTAGCAACCAATGCACTGATCTGATTCTTTTTACCTGTAATGGCAGACCATGCTGTCATCGGGGTTTAAGCTAGGCTAGTCCTACGTGCACAGCCATTCTGAACAACATAAACTTCTTCCCAGGAAGAAAATTAAGTTTGGAGATGAGTAGGAACAGACAGAAATGTGTCAATCCGCTCCATAATTACCACTGGCGGCTGCAGGTTTCCCACACATCACCTCCGTATTGTCTTTTCACATCTTTGTTCAGTGCTGAGAATTCGTTATCTACATCCTTTAGCAGTTACAACACGTGTGTTCATTAGTCAGAGAAACGAGCAGCAACTTCACACTGATGAGACAGAAGCCTCGATGGTCTTAGCAAAACATATGATTCTAAATATAGACAGGCTTTCTGAGCCCAAGTGAAAGAGATCAAAGCGAGATTAGCATAAGTATTAGCAATGTTGTAGGCTGGGTGAATGGACTGGACAATTCAAATGTAAAGAAAAAAAATCAGTAGGAAAAAAGGTACAATGATTCAACCTTAAGGGTTTGAGTGGGGTACAGTTGGAATTGTCCTTTCAATGTCGTTTTATGTCATTAATGGAGGGCTGGAAGTGAAACCATGCATGATGATGTGAAACCTGTCAGCTTCTCCGGTCTGCAGCTGGGTCACACATTCCCAATGAAGGAGCCAGCCAACACGTTTTAATACATCCCGGGAAAAAAATCCATACGGATTCGCACCTCTCACTCGATTACAACCGGCTGGCACCAAACACAGCTGGTGTCAAATAGTGCGAAGCTTAAACCTGCACAAGTCCATCACTATGCTAATAAGCTTTTACATAAGGAAGTGTTGTTAATGCTGCTGTGGATGCAGAGAAGATAGTCCAGGAACCATCAATGCATCGAGAATATGAGGTTAGTTCATTTAACCGCCAGTACTGATGTCCATTCCCATGGGGAGCTGCCACGTTGTGAGGAAGACTCCAGCTTCTTCTTCTCTGTACCTAAACACAGAATTATTAATGGATTCTGATGGCTCGGATTCCACTTTGGCAAGTGTGCTTCAAAACACATTTTCAACAGCAGAGAATCCACTCAACACCACTGTCAGGTCGTTTGCTCAAAATACACAAGATAATGAACCCAAGTTTACATGAAGCGGTTGTAACCTTTCATCCTGAATGACCAGACAGATGATTTCTCTCATTTCTCAGAAATAAGAAACAACGTCCTGAGGGGGTGAGAAGATGGAAAGAAAATAGGCAGGCATTGAATAAGTGACACAAAGATTGGTGACGGAGAGCATGAACCTGACAGCGGACGGAGATAAAGGCAGCCATGGCTTTATGATGCCTGAGATGCTTAGAAAGAGCTGGAAACACGTGACCTGAGCCGGGAGTGAGGAGAGGAGCGAGTTGGAAAAGTCATACAATCTTATCAGATAATTAAATCTCTAAACAATTGGCCTCACATCTTCTTGCATGTCACTTTGAACAGCTGAAACTGAAACTGGGGCCGGAAGGTCATGGAAAGGTACACTCACCTCATTTTCACACGCATCACAAGGATTATAGAGGACAGGAGGGAAGCCCCCCCCCCCCCCCCAAACAAAAGAGGTGTGAATAATTTGTTGAATATAGTGGAGCTGTTTTAAACACTAAATTGAAATCCTGTCCCCTGAAATCAGAACGTGTGGCTGCAGCAGCTGCTCCTCGGTGCCGTCGGGGTGAAACGCAGCGCAACAGTTAGAGTTTAGTGATACGACGCTGATCCCACCAAGACTGACACAGGTAACCTGGTTACCCCATCGGTTCCATCACTGCAGGGAACCAGCAGGCAGGCAGAAGCCTTGACCTGTGTGTGTGCCATCGATCGTGGCACTGCTGCTCACCCACCCTCTGCACAGTATCTTCTGCCAGTATGTGCACACAGCTCACATCCAACCCACCCATAGACGCAGGAGACGGAGGCTTTTCTCTGCTCCACACTTGACAGCAGAAACCAGAGGGAACCTGATCCTCCACAAACACCGCCAGCCTGAGCAGAGGTACTGCTGCAGGAGGCAACACACACTTTTCTGTTGGAACTGTAGCTAATCCAGGGTCGGGTTGGGCTCAAATACATTCAGCGGCTCCATATATTAAATAGGAAGCAACTTTATGCAAGCATGCCTTTAAGTCCTTTATATAAATAAGTATAAATAAATAAATACAAGTTAAAATAACGACAAAAACTGACTTTAACTTTTTGAATCAAATCACATCGTTTCCTGGCTTTATGCCAACTACCGTATTTTTTGGACGATAAGTCGCGATCATGCAGTATAAGTCGCATCAGTCAAAAAATGCGTCATGGTGGAGAAAAAACATATAAGTTGAAATGGACTATAAGCCTCATTTTTTTGGGGGGGAAATGTATTCTACGAAATCCGGAAAGGCAAGTTATAATAATAACAATAGAATATAGAACAACAGACTGAATAGGTGTCAGGTATGATAACGTAACACACCTGACCCCTGCCACACCTGACCGCTGCCACAACTGACCTCAATCAAGAAATCACCTAAACAGGACCAGCGTGACAAAGCAAAGTCCACCAGATGGTTCTCCAACACTGGACTTCACGCTTCCATCCAAAGAAATTCCACGGTGAGGAAGAGCCAGTCGGTTCGCTGTTCTCTTCTGCTGCTGTCCTCTTGCTGTTGTTATCATCTCCCATCTGTCAAATCCTGATCGATATCTCCTTCAGCATTCTCTCCGTGAATTTACACCAGAATCTGACACTTATCTCTTATCTTTGACGCACTTGTGCTTGTCTGTCTCTCTTCATGGGTTGGTAGTAATAGCACATCGACAACCGTCACGTCCAGTGGTTCTCTAAGTCCTGATGTCTTACTGGATCCCTGGTGTCCTTCTCTGCCTGCAGTTTTCATTCTTTATGCCCCCTTTTCTTTGACATCTCCATTAACTGTGAACTGGTCGTGAAAGCGGGAACCTTGGGAGCTTCCCCCCTCTGAGGAAAGTGAAATTAGTTCTAGTTGATACAAAAGCTGCCAATTATTTGTCTCTTTTGAGTTTGATCAAAACAAGAAACGTCAATGAGGAAAGGTGACACAGGGGTTTAATGGTCCCCAGAGGAGCCTTCTCAGAGTTGGCTGTGACCCCTCTGACCTGTCCTGCAGCATCATTATCAGTTTTAGGTTTCAGTGTAACAGGTAGACTGACATTACTGAGCATATCGCTGATCCCCAGAGACGGCTGATGGAAGCATCTACTTTGGATCACCATTAGGAAAAGGTTGTGGACGTACTTCAGCGACAAAGTGGTCTCCAGTGGGAAAATCTGACACCCTGATATGCCATAAGCGTTCCTAGTGCATCTGCTGCTGGAAAGCAGGGCACAACTCCCTAGCTGGAGGTCCTTCAATGACCGGTTTGATCTGCAGACGTACTTCATGTTCACCAGCACATCTGCACATTCAGGCAAAAAGCTTCTATTTAGGAAAATGTCCCAAACACAGATGTGTAGCGAAGCATCTGGAAGAGCAGCAAACTATCACGCTGAACTGAGCTCTTCTTCTGTGTATTCGTGATTCAAATATGTTCTGGTGTCTGAACATTGAATTCCTGCGTGACATTGAGGATGTCCTCATGACTTCAGTGCTCTGTGGTGAGGTCTGAATGGGGTCCACCTCCAGAAGTGCTTCTGAGGTGGCAGATATGGCTAACAGGATCTTCTCCAACAGTCCCCCCGGCAGGTATGAACATACGCCCTCATGGCCCCGCGTTGATGCTGGGTTGATGCGCTCCGTCCTGAGATTTCTTCATGCACTGTGTGGCGGCGCACTCTGGGAAGCCGTGCAGCCTGTGATTGTGCGCAGACTGCTCTTTATGTGCTTATCTGGAAAACACGAAGTCAGCTGTCGTGACTACAATTTGCACTTATCTCCAGTCAAGACCTGCTTTTCAGCCTCGGGCCGGTTAATGACATGTCTCTGCAGTCTGAAAGCACCGAGGACCTATTTGCTCTGCGGGACACAGAAGAGGATGCATAAGGTGCTGCGCTGCAAGTATAGTGAACCCTGAGTACCTGTAACAAGTTACATCCAAATATGTGTAAAGAGTCTTTATGATCAACATTTGCATTTGTTTAAAACAAATGACAGTAAACTAAGATTAAAATGTTTTATATAATGATCTGTTTTAGTTTGATTTTGATTTTGATTCTACTGACGCATTATTCTAGTGATAATGCACCGTCATTTTTTCAGGTTTCAACCAATAAATTTGGTCCAATACCTGAATGTGACTGAACCTTTTCACATTCTCAGTTTGAATGCCACAACTCAAATCTGGATCTGTATCAGTGGAATCTGTAATGTTTCCGTTTTGATGCTTTTATTTTGGTGCGCTGTCAGTTTCCTGTTTTGTTTCTGTTTTTGCTTTTCATTTCCTGGACTGGTTGTGGCACAGCCACAACAGTCACCGTCGCCACATCCAGTCCGGAGGTGTTTCTCGGTTGTTGTTCATTTTGCTTTCGTACTTAATTAATAAACTTTTTGTGCTGCAGCTGTTGGGGTTTCTGCTTCCGCTTGTGGGTCCAGACTCTGTTTAATTCATAACAGAAATCATTTCAGTGTTATTAACTATGGAAAATGTTCTCCAGACGTGCTCTGTGGGGAGTCATGTCCTCACCAGAGAAGTGCTGTTGGACGCCAACTTGGACATTTCCAGATATGTTCTCTATGTATTTTCCTGATAAAATATGATTGATTGTGATGCTAACACCTGCTAATAAATCGGAGGCCGGTTTGCTCTTCATGGACCTGTGAGGCTGTTGTGCAGCCTAGATTTGACAGCCCAGGCTGGACTTTCCTCTTATCTCAGTGAGGTTTACATCCTTAAACTTTGCATATTGGACACATTTCCTCACCATTGTCTTAGACCCTATTTAACTCTGTTGAAAAGACTAATTATTCCATTACTATTACAACTTTATTTTGGGTTTCACGCTTTGACTCCAATATGAAAATAAGGAAAAGGTTTGTTCTAAAGTGGAAGGTCTGCACTGGCCCCTGCTGGAAGGTGGATTATCCTTGCACGCTGCAGATTGTCAAAGACGTTTTGTTACCTCAAGCTGAATGAGGTTATTTTTGTGATAAGTTTCACTGATATTACATAAATTCCATACACTTTCAACAATTCCTCAGTTTTAGACATTTTGGTTTTCTATTTATATATTCTGCAGCTGTAAAAACCATGAAGGACGGTGGGAAAAAGACCAGGAGAAAAGAGACATCAGGCTAACATGTAGTTTCTATTATTCATCTATTTAATATGTAGTTTGAAGCCAATAGTGGAGCAAAAACTAACAAGGTTGAAGTGACCAGTTTGCACCTATAGATGATCTGTGGCTTCCGACTGAAAGACTGACATTGTTGATCCAAGCAGCAACGAAGGCCTGGCGAGGACAGCGTAAGGGTAAAATACACACACACACACACACACACACACACACACACACACACACACACACACACAC